>CAUYLG010008654.1:0-67744 GCA_963573385.1 Cacajao melanocephalus
TGTTATTTTCATCTCTTATTCCTTCCTGTCTCCATTGTTAAACACAATTATTGGCATAATAGAGGTTTTTAATACCCATTTTGAGACTGCATTCTAGCCTGGGCAGTAGAACAAGAATCCTGTTCTCTCTCCCTCTTTTTCTTCCTCTTTCTTTCTCTCGTACATTCTTTTTTTTCTTTCTTTCACTCTCACTTTCTTTCCTCTCTTTTCCTTTCTTTCAAAAATTAAAAAAAAAAAAAACAAAAAAAAACATTTCCCAGTGAAATTTGGTCCTGGCAAATGGACCAGAGTGGGGGTACAGAATGAAAGAGGAGGTGGGGCTGGCTGCTGGGGTAAATGGCGATGGACATGTGCCTGTGTGGAGGGTCCACAGGAGCCAGCACTGGGGGTGCCCCCAGGACTTCCCGAGGGGGGAGCATTTATACCCAGATACTGAAAAACTGATGTACACAGCAAGTGGATATGGTGTCGAGAAGACGCTGTCCTCAGACACGCTGGTGGGCAACGGCACTCCGAAGAGCATGTTGCAGCAGGGCCACCTAAAGGTGAGACCAGGCTGGGTCAGAGGGTAGGATGCCTCATCCTTGCAGGTCCTCCAACCTTCCTCCTGGACCTTGGTGGGGCATAAACCACTTCTGACCTGCCTGCTGCCCTGGGCAAGATTCCCTTCTGGGAGCCTCTTGTTTCATCTCAGGACCCCAGTGGGCAGCCTGGCCCAGACATGGAGAGTGCCCTGGGAGTTCTTGGGGTCACCATCTGGCAAACCCAATTCTCCAGTCCATAAAGCTACATGTGAGCAGGGGTCTGCAGCTAGACAATACCTCCAACACTGGCAGGCAGGGGAAACCATCCAGGTGGGTCTTGCTAGGATGGAAGTGGGGTGCTGTGGCATCCTCCCCAGCTCTGGCCCTCCTCACATCCTCACAGCTCCCCGTGAGCTCAGACTTCTGGCTGCTTCACCCTGGCAACTACCCAGTACACACCTTCTAGTCAGGAAGGTGTGTGCATGTCTAGAAGTCAAGCATCTAGGGGAAAGGGGTGGGTCCCCCAGGTCTCCAGCATCAGCTCTCTGAGCCCATGGTCCCGCCCCTTGCAAGGGCCTACACTGGCCAGGCCCCTGCAGTCCTGGGCACTGTGGGTGCCTGTGGCGGGAGGCCAAGGGAGGGACGCTCAGGATGAGACCTGTTGGATGAGGGGTTGTGGGAGAGGCGGAGGGAAGAGCACGCCAGGAGCAGGACTGCATGTGCAGGAGCCACCGTGCAGCGTCTGGAGACTGGAGAAAGCTGGTGTGGCTGGGCTGGAGGGGCCGAGTCAGGCAGAGAGTGAAACAAGACAGGCAGGAGAGGGCAGTGGGGCGACCCAGGCAGAGCCTCCATGGCCGTGGGGAAGTATGGGAACTGTGGCAGGATGCCAGCACCACGCATCATACTGTTGAAAACTTCCTTTGTCCTTTCTTTCCTTTACTGAGGGCACTCCATGCCCAGGCTGAGCTTGTCACTGAGGTACTGAGAGGAACTAAGGGACTCCTGGAAGGGAATCTTAAATCCTTCTTTATCCCAGGAGCAATCATGCTTTAAATAAGTTGCAAGAGAGAACTTTGCCCAAACTCAAATCAAGACACTTGTCTGAAATTTCTGAGCTCCTCTGGTGCCCGATAGTACTGGGGAAGGGCCGTGGACAATGCAGGAAAGGCGGCCTGATGGTGAGGACTCTGCTTCTGTGCAGGTGAACACTCGAGATTCCAAAGTCCAAACTCTCTTTCTGGGAAAAGCCTTTTGGTGCTTCATCCCCAAGGGCTGCCCTCTTGGTGGCTCCCTGCCTTTACTCCCTGCCTTTGTCATCTGAATTCCACCCGGCTGGAGGTGGGGTGGGGGAAGGAAAACTTCCTTCCTTGCCTTCTTCCAATCCCCAGAGGCAGAGGCCTCAAAGCTGCAGCCTCCCGGGATAGCTCAGTCTCCCGGGATAGCTCAGTCTCCTGGGATAGCTCTCCTCCCCACAGCAGGCCTTGGCTTCCAGGATGGGTATCTTCCTAGCAAAGTGTGTCAAAGTCATAGGTTACCAAATTCCAGTTTTATGTTTTTCATTCCTGCCCCCAGCTGGTTTCACTGTGGGGCCAGATAGGAGTGACTCAGCTGTGTGGAGCACTGGGCATTTTGGACACCACTGGACATGGTCTTCAGCTAAAGGCTCCCTCCCCACTTCCAGCTTCAAACATTTGTCTAATTCTAAAAGAAATACATGCCTATCAAAGAACCACTTGGAAAGTGAAAATGAATAGAAAGAAAGAGAAAATAAACCATTCCAAAATCCACCTCTCAGAGGCAGCTGCTGTCAACGTGCTGCTGGCCAGAAGTGAAGCTGGGCCCTCTGCACGGGTGACCCTGAGCCCATGATTGAAGTGAGCTCTTCCACCTAGTCCAGCCCTCATCTGCTGGGCGGGCTCTGAGGTCTGTTTTCTGATCTTCCTCCTGTTCTTCTCAAGTTCCGATCATTTTGGGCAAGAAAGTGTTAATACCCAAGGTTCATGGCTTTCTTATCTTCACACTGGTCATCCCTGCCCACCTGCCCAGCAATTCCACACAGGTGACTGCAAGGTGTGGGGGGAGGTGGAGGGACAAATTCAGCAGCACTGACCACTGGGCATGCTCCTGCCCAGGAGCTTGGCATTGACTGCTCCTCACAGCTGGAGCGCTCTTCACCCAAATCTCTACCTGGTATACTCATCTTGGCCTCTGCTTAAAAATCGATGACCTAAGCTGGCACCCCTCACCTCCATCACTGCCCATGCCCTGACCCTGTGTGTGGGGGGCCTGGCTCCCAGAGAGGAAGAGAGTCAGAGCTCTCCAGACAAGGGCAGGGGCCAGTCTTAGCCTTGGCCCACAGGATACTTGGCTTCTTCAGAGGGAAGGTCCCTGGGGTATGGGGCAGAAGCTTGGGGACCACCACATCCCTCCCTGGTGCCCCTGTGGGTGATGTCAAGATGATTTTGAGAATGACAGTGGCCAGGAGGAGCCCTGAGCCAGGGCCCAGATCCCATTGCCAGGGCCTCTCCAGCTCGGCCTGGGATGGGGAGACTTGGAATACAGTTGAACTTCTGTGTTGATTAATCCAGAGGCGTGACTCTTCCAGAGAGAAGGTGGGATGCTTGCATATAACCTTGAGGTCCGTGCCTTGAATGAGGCTCAGCAGGGGCTGCCAGGTTGGGACCTGCAGAGGACCTGCTTCATGAGTGGGCAGGACCGCCGTGATTTGGACTGCAGAGGTTTCTGCCCACACGTTTGGAAAGTCATTTCAGTGTTTCCTCTGAGTCTTGCTGGTTTCCAGGTAAAGAGAAATTTGTGTTGTCATAAATAAGGGGATTTTGTTTTTGCCTTTGTGGTAACGTTGGCTAGGTCAAGCCTTATGGTGAGGCTTGGAGAAGTTCAGGGACGTCCCCTCCATAGCTGGAAACTCCCTGTGCTCTGAACACAGTTGCCCTTTCTCAAGCTGCCCCACCTCCTTCTTCCCTTCAGGCCCGATCCGCCACCTGTAGGAAGGCTGTTCACACACACACACACACACACACACACACACACAACTGCCTTCTTCTCCCTCAGCCTTCCTTTCTGCCTGCTATGAAATCCTTTCTGGGTGAGGCTTGCCCCAGCCTTAGTTTGGGCTCCCCCAAAGCAGTCCCTGAGATGAGGCTCTAGGGGCAAGCGACATATTCGAAGATGATCCCAAGAAGTGCTAGAAGAAATAGGAAGTGAGACTGGGAAGGGAGAAAAGCCAACAAAGGGTACACTTAGGAGTGGGTTGTCACTGTGGGCAATGGGGGTTCAATCCCACGGGGGACCTCAGAGGCACTGTGTAGAGCACACCTCGGAATTGCTCCATTAAGATGGGAGGGAGCCGGGATATTTTTCTACCGACTTCCATCCCTATTAGCTGAGGTTGCTCTTGGAGGAATTAACCACCCCCAGATAGCAGCTCTGGACCTCCCAGATGAGGACGAGCACTCACCTGAGACTAGAAAATGCCCTCAGGCTGAAGATGCAGGTGCCTGGGATTGGATGCTCTTGGCAAGTGTTATGGGGAATCATCCACCCAAGCCACATATCACCTCTGGGGTTGACTGAGGGAAGCTGGATGGGCTGCTGCTACATCCCCTCAATGGGATTACATGTTGTGAGCAGGTAGAGGTTGAACTGGACAGTTCCCCATGCAGCATTACAGTATTAAATGCTTGTTGAATGAGAGGGCCAGAGTCCTGTGGCTCCAGGGCAGACTGTCTCATGCAAGAAGCAGCCAGGGTGAGGGGCTCAGCCTGTAACAACCTTGTCTGAGGTCTCCAGGTGCAGACAGACTTCATCATAGGCTGCCATGTCTACCTGACACCAACACTGCTAATGACAGTCACCACAAGGCCAGACAGAGTGCTGGATGGGGGATCAGGAGACTATCTGACTTTAGCTGTGAGACCTTAGGAAAGGCATTCACTCCCCTGCCCTTCCTACTCCTATTCCCTATCTTAAAATGGGGATAACAATAGTCTCTGACTGCCTTCCAGGGTCATGACATAGAAGGAAATGTGAGAGGACTTAGCAAGTGGCTGGCCAGGCCTGGGGTCTTCTCTTGGTGAGATGGGCTGGAAGCCCCAAGTGGGGCTATGGCTCATTTGTCTTTGTCCCCTTTACTGTGGGGGCTGGGACAGGTTGGCAACTAAATTGGCGGTCATGGCTAAACAGGAGAGAAAAGGTGTCCTGACCCTCTCCCTCCTCCTCACCTCCAGGGCACAGGCCCCATTTGGGGCTTCTCGGGGAGGGAGGCCGCAGGCCCCATCGCCAGTGCGCAGGCCCCGTCTGGGGCTTCTTGGGGAGGGAGGCTGCAGGTCCCGGGCAGCCTGATACTGTCAGCATCACTGACAGGCCCTGTGAAGGGCCCGGCCACCTTCCTGCCCGCCCGGGTGCCCTCCATGCTTCAGGGCTGCCCTGGCCAGCCCCTGGCCCTGGCCTCGGGCTCCTTGCCAGCACATGTGTGGGGCTCCTCCTGCTCCCAGACCAAGCCTGCTTTGGCAGATAAAATATTGATCAGCCTGCTGAGGAGCCCAGAGTGTGATCCTGTTTTCATGTCAGAACTTGGTAATGAACTACATTTATCAAGCCCGTTCTCCATGAGAAAGGTCAGTCGCAGATCCGGCTAAGTTGTTATGACACCTCATTAATCTAGTTCCCTCAATAATTGTCCCTCTTTGAAGATTCTAATGTTCTCCCATTCCCACTGCACTCCCTCCGCAGAGAGGAAGATGATTATAGCAGGAGCACAAGCACATCCACATTTAATTTTTGAGCAAAGGGAGATAGGAAGCAGGTAGCAGTCTCTGGAATTAAATGTCCATCAAAGAAACACTTTCTATTGCAAAACAAAGGGAAGCAAGGGAGATATTGTAAATATTCCATCAGCCACTTGTGCCTCTGCCAGACTGCACTCAAAGGGACCATCTTCATTCTATGGCAGGTGAAGCTCCTGTTAAAGGTGTGGGTGGGGCTGGGAGACTCCGAAGAGTCAAGGGGAGGGAGGTGTGCAATGTGGGCAAGGGGGAAGGTGCTACACAGGCCACGGGGAGCTCATGTGCTGAGAGGAAGATAGGCCATGTGGTCAAGGCCCAGACCTTGGCTCCCAGGTACGCATGGTGGTGGGGCGGGAAAGTGGGCTGTCCCTCGCTGCCCCATCCTACTCTCTCACTGCAAGGTGTTTCTTCATTGAGTCCTTCAGCCTCTCTTGCCTGACACACCAACTCTGCCTAACGGGGGCCCTCGTGTGCTGCCCTGTTCTCTCTCACCAGCGTTTGCTAGCCTTTAACTTCTGTGACTTTTTCATACACTGTGGATCATCAGGCTCCCTGTTAGACTGTGAGCTCCTCCAGGGCAATGTACCCCCAGTACCCACACATAGAAGGGGCTCTTTCAGGGTCTGTTGCCTGTATGACTGGAAGACGAGCAGCCGGTGGGCTTGCAGAGTGGCTACAGCCTTGCCCTGAGGAAGGGACAATCCTAGCCACCCTGCACCATGGTGATAGGTCTAGATCTCAGGAAGGGGCTGGTGCCTGAGTCATCCATCATGTCAGTTCCCTGGGGGGCATGCTGACCATGTGGTACATGTGGCCATGTTCACTGAAGCCCAAACCTCCATACCTCACCCAGTGGGGATACCCCGAAACCTGCAATGCTGGCCCCATGGAGTGAACTGCAGCATGGCCAGGTGGCGGTGGGGCAAGGTGGTCTCTGGACACTAGGTTGCATAGAAGTGTGGTGGGCACAAGGTAGCTGCCTGGGAATTGCTTCTGGAAAGGAGGAGGAGGAAAGCTTCTGCCCTCTTGTCTTGGCATTGCTGGTCAGGACAGCCCTGGATCACCCTGCAAAGAGGTTAGCTGGGGGCCCTGTGCTTGAAACAGCCACCCAGGTAAGGAGGCTTGTGGATGGATTTGGCTATGGCACAGCTTCAGGAAAGACCAGGTCCTTTGCCCTGGCTCTGATCAGTAAGTGAGCAGAGCCAACCCTGTGGACCGTCTGTGTTCTTGGGGACAGCTTTATACATAGACAGAATGTGCGGTCAAGGTGCGTTGGGGGAATCCCCAGGCCACTATAAGACTCCAGCCCCATGAGTCTCTAGGGTGCTGGAATTTCCCATCCTGGGGGTCACTCCACACTCAAGAGTCCCCCTTTGAAGAATATCTAAAGTGTACTGGAGAGGGGAATGCAGGACATGGATTAACATCATGAAAGAGCTCAGCTGTCATAATGGAAGCAATCCCTTTGGGGAAGAAGGCGTGGACCTAAGGGCAAGGGCATGGGGAGAAAAGACTTGCTTGGGTGGGGGATGGTGGGTCTGCTCTGATTGCCAACAAATGGGTTGTGGATCTCTCTTCCCAAACCAGACACAGACCATCCCTGCAGAAACCATACGGTAGCCACTCTCTGAAGCGGCACCTACTGGGCTCCAGCCCCTCTTCAACCCGGCAGGGTGGCCAGAGGTTGGGTTCCCAAACCTCACCTGAGAAACCCCCAGAGAGGCTCAGGGGAGAGACAGGACGTGCCCCCATCCTCTTGGCTGCCTGCCCCCCAGACATTAGCAACACTGGTTCCTACACTTTCCCCATCAGCCTGATAAGTCATGTCACGTGCTGCTCCAGCAAAGCTTTGATCTTCACCACCAAAGCAAAAACTTGGCTTAATTGTCTGGCACCCACGTTATAGCTGAGCGTGGCTGCGTTACATGGGCCTCAGTTGCGATGTGTCATTCTGAGGCCTATTTTGAAACCGCTAAGCTGTGCAAAGAACAAGCAGCATTTTACTCCCAGATCTAATTTAGGAGCCGCCGTAACTTTGCTGGAGTTTAGCTTAAGAGGAACAGATGTTTAACTTGATGTAAATTCATGAACATTAACAATCTTTCTGCTGCCATTTCTGGGAAAATTCAATTAACAATAAATGCCAAAACCAATGGGCTTATCTTTAAGACACATTTTAGCTAACACGATGTTGTTTCACTGACAGTGTTGACTGAGCCACAAAATTCTGAAAATTCCAAGAGATCGTTACACACGCATGAAACAGTCTTCTCATAATCCCCCCCCACACACAGACAGGTGTACTGGAAGTCGTGCTACCAGGTATCCCAGTGCCAGCTGTCCTCTGGAGTCTGTGACTTCTGAGTGAATGGGTCACTCTCCCCTCCTCTCAGCACCCTGTGGCGGTGTTTATGCCTGTCACTGGCCTAAAGCCAGCCTTGAAGGCCCTCCCAGTCTGGCCCCACTGACTTCACAGTCCCTGCCTGAAAGCCTGCCCACAGAGCTTGCTCCTAGGTGCCCCTACCCTGGCAGGCCCTTTCTTCAAATCTAACTTTTCTGCCAAGACCCAGTTCTACAGAGCTGTTTCCATCCATTCCAAACCACACACTCTGGACCTCGGCTCTGTGATCCTGGAGGGCTTTGTCCCTGTCCTGTCTCCTAGACTCAGTTTCCTGCAGCTAGGACCGCTCCCAGTATCTTTGCATCCCTTGGGTGAATAGCTTCACGCTCTTAGAGAACACTGCCAACAGGGACCCACGGTGGGCATCTCTTCACCAGGTGCTGCAGCCTGCCCATGGCCTGGAGAAACAGCCTCCCTCCCGTCCCTTCCGTCACTTGGAGCTCTCCCTGGAACACTCCTTACTCCTTAGTCCCAACACCAGAACCAGCAATGAACCAAATGCACTCATTAGACATTTGGGAAAACTGAGGCCCAGCGTGGGGAAGGGACATGGCTGTTCCATGCGTCTGACTAGTGGCAGATCCAAGATCAGAACCCAGATCTCCTGACCCTGGTTTTTCAACCACATAACACTGGGGCCTCAGGAAACTCAATGAAGAACCTGTTTACTCTGGCTTTCCCTAGAGGAAGCCCACAACAGGCCTAGCTGAGGAAGAGCAAGGTATGAGAGAGCTGCTATGTTAGTAAAAGTAGCTTTTAGCTGGTTATCAAACTGTGGTCTGCATCAGAATCACTTGGACTATCATTAAAAATGCAAATTCTGAGTCTCACCTCTAGAAGGTCTGCAGGTCCTTACTAGAAGGGCAGCAAGTATGGGGTGAGGCCCGGAAAGCTGCACTTTAAGAGTCTCTGCTGATTCTGGCACAGATAGTCCACTAAGCACACTTTGGGAAACACAATTTTAGCAAACATGCTTACCTTACCCCTACCCGACAGGACTCACTTGGCCACCTGGCTTGAGAGCTGAGTGGCTCTCAGGAGGGGCCTGGAAGGGAAAACTGCCAGGGATTATGTCAGAAAGAGAAGCTCGTGACAGCTGGAAGGTACCCACCTCTTAGCCAAGACCCAGAGACAGAGCCGAGCAGTTCCTTATAACATCCTGGCTCTTGCTTCCATGCAAAGCATGGATGTGCTGCTACCTCTAACTGGGAAGCAGAGGCCAGCATAAGGGTTTCCTGGAGAGGAGGGCATGGCTACACGACTGGGCCTGTCTCTTGTTGAGCTGAGCTGAGCCATCACAGGCAGCTGAGTTTGCAGCTGAAAGAGTCGGTTCTCTCGAAGGTCACCTGCTGGCATTTGGCCATGCCAAGGTCCTGCAATCCTACACACGGTTTTTGGTTTTTGGGCACTCTAGCAGCCAGGAGCTGGCTAAGGGAAATCAAGTGGTTACAGCTTCTTAGATGCAGCCCCTCATCCTCCCAGAATTCAAACGGGGCCTTGCATCAAGGCTGCCAAACTATTCTCGGTCAGTTTCCATCTGGTCTTTTCCCTGGAGCGTCCATATTTGTCATCTCAGCTAATTTTGAATTTTCTAGGTTGAAGGTACAAGGCTCACATTGGGACCACAAACTGAATCTGCATGTTTAAGGCCCAGATGGCCTTTTACCCTAGGTTAAACACATACAAGGCCATGCAGACCTTGTGCCTGGTTCCCCAGCTGTGCTGCACTGGAGCCGATCCAGCGAACTGCAAGACTGGTGGGAATATCCACCTCCACTTGCACCTGAATTCACAGACAATGCCTTGTCTCCATTTGCACCCCAGCGTCAGGAAATTTAAATTAGCAAAACCACCCAGACCTTTGTTAGAGAAATGGTACATTTGCTCATGAATGCCTGGTTCAACTGATGTTGCTATACGATTTGCCATCTGACATTTACAATCCTCTCTTTTATTCCTATTAGAGAAAGCAAAATTGGTTGGATTCCTGGGAGAGGGATCCACATATACTTTTTATGGTTGACTGGCACATCTATCAGGTGGCCCCAGAGTGAAAGAGTACTGTTTGAAAACATGAATAAATGCTAAAGCCCTCCTGGCATTCAGAACTTTATTTTATGCTGTTGTGTTAGTAGAAACCTCCACCAGCCAGACTCCCTAACGGGTCAGCATTCCTTGTGGAAAGTGGGCAACAGCTCCTTATGAACTCTGGCTCCCCCTGTGCCCTGTCCAGCAGCTCGGCCCTCCTTCCACTCTCCCAGTCACCAGCCCCAGAGAAGCAGTAGTAGTGCCGGACCAGCGGTCAGTCACCAGGTGGGGAAGTCGGAGGGGATGTGGGAGTGTGGGCGCCTTCGTCACCTCCGATCCAATTTTATTAATTTTGTTTCCAAGACTTCCTTGGGGGGCTTCATCCTCCCAAACATCTAACTAAGGGGAAAAGGCCGGCTGTTGAGACGGCAGTAACTTTGCTCAGTGTCAGCGAGGTAACAGTGTCAGTGATGTCCAGAAATGTAGCTACTTTGAGCTTGAGCTGCTGTGGTCTTTGAGTGACCACTAGGCTGAGTGGTGGGCACATCCACAGAGACACGGCAGGGTCTAAGGATGTCACTTCCTCCACAAGTGACAAAGATGAGGGCCACTGGGCCCCAGAGTGAGGCTGATGGGTCAGGCAAAGGGAGCACTTTTCTCCCACATAGACTCATCACACACACAAAGAGTCTCAACAAGGGTAGTGCTGTCCCCAAGAGGCATTTTGGAATTTTGTGGGGGTGTTTTTCGTTGTCACAATGATTGGGGAACTTTGGTGGCACTTAATGGGTAGGGCCAGGGATCCTAGTGATCTTGCCCTTTGTGGTACCATCCTGCACAAAAAATTCTGCTGGCCTGGTGTATTAGGGTTCTCTTAGAGGGACAGAATTAATAGGATGTATATACATATATATCCTATTATATATAAAGGGGAGTTTATTAAGTACTAACTTACACTCTCACAAGATCCCACAATAGGCTGTCTGCAAGCTGAGGAGCAAGGAGAGGTAGTCGGAGTCCCAGAACTGAAAAACTTGGAGTCCTATATTCGAGGGCAGGAAGCATCCAGCACAGGAGAAAGATGTAAGCTGGGAGGCTAGGATGTCTCTCCTTTTCACGTTTTTTGCCTTCTTCATATTCGCTGGAAGCTGATTAGATTGTGACCAGATTAAGGGTGAATCTGCCTTCCCCAGCCCACTGACTCAAATGTTAATCTCTCTTGGCAACACCCTCACAGACACACCCAGGATTAATTCCTTGTATCCCTCAATCCAATCAAGTTGACATTCAGTATTAACCATCACACCTGGCATCTCATCTGAGTTTTAATTTAAATGTTCCAGTCACAGAAACAAAACATCTGGTTACTATTACTTGAGCCTAGAACCTAACATTGTTACATAGCATTTTCCCCCCAGGGTTTGGCAAAGGCATTCCAAGGATGCACCTCTGCTATCAATTGTAAATTGTGTTTACTATTTTATCAAGAATCATTCACCATCTTGGAGAATCCCATCTCCAAAGCAATGACATTTGAATATTTAAATTTTCAGCGTAACACACCTGTAACAGGTTCTGTTTGCAGCTGTTGTGTTCTTAGGGTTTCACATGTAGGTGCTGATGTCTGGCCTCCATGAGTGCAGCTCCTGCCCGGATATTTACACACTGAAAGGTTTATTTTATGCTCATCACTTTTCCTGCATTTTTCCTTTTTATCACATTGTGTTAGGCTGTTCTTGCATTGCTATAGAGAAATAGCAGAGTCTGGGTAATTTATAAGAAAAGGGATTTAATTGGGTCATAGTTCTGCAGGCTGTACAGGATGTACAGTGCTGGCATTAGCTTCTGGTGAGGCCTTAGGAAGCTTTTGTTCATGACAGAAGGTGAAGTGGGAGCAAGTATCTCACGGGGCAAGAGCAGGGGCAAGAGAGTGGGGAGAGAGGTGCCACACACTTTTAAACAACCAGATCTCTTAAGAACTCAGTATGGTGAGGGCAGCTCTGAGGGGATGGTGCCAAGCCATTCATGAGAAACTGTAAGAGACAGAGAAGTTCTTCAAAGTTTTCATTTTTAAACACTAAAGAATAACCATTCCATATACTGTAAATCCTTGCTCACTGTCAGCTTACACAAACACGTCCAGACAAGTCTGGGTAAGCCCACAGTCTATGCCATTCCTTATTTGGAAACACTTCCTAACCATCTCATGACTAGCTTCCTCTTTTTCTTTGTCCTCTCTCTGCTTGCCTGTTTAAGGAAGTTTTTAAATTGTTGGCCAATCAGATCAAGTATAGAATGTGAGGTCCTGTTTTGGCCAATGGAAACTGGAGACAGCAGTAAGGTGGCCATGTTAGGTTACAAATGTTCCTGTTCCCTTTGTTCGGTGTGCTCTCATGGCAAGATTGCTGGTGAGTGGCACCCTTTCTGCAGAAAGTAAAACTGGCCTTGCTGAACAATCCGTAGTCTCAGTGTTGATTTCTTTGTGGCACTGAGAACCCATTTCTAACAGAAATCCACCCCCATGATCCAATCACCTCCCACAAGGCCCCACTTCCAACACTGAGGGTTTCATTTCAACATGAGATTTCAGGGTACAAATATCCAAAGTACAATACATCACACATACATGGGATATAACTTAGACATCTCCTTTATATCATATACATGTCATATTTGATGACATATATTCATTTAAAGATAATAAAGGGGGGCTTTACAAAAGATTTGCTATGAAAAGGTGGCTTTAGATCCAATAGGGGTAAAGAAAGGGATTTACATGAGCAACCCAAATCTGTGGCCTTACTTCTTTTCACACTCCTGGGTACTGTGATTTTTAAAGAACCATGGGAACAGTGTGGGAGTATGCCTGTGTGTGTGTGTGTGTGTGTGTGCACGCGTGCTGAAGTGTGTGTCCCTGTGCTTATGCCATGGACACGTGCACCTGTGTGCAAGCTCTGCCAGTGTGAAGGTCAAAAACACGGGGGCAGGGGATTCAGGGTCATGCTGTGGGGCCACGGAGGCTCCTGGCCTCTAGGAAGGCAGCCTACAGCAGCCTTGGAGGAAGAGGCATCACCTCCATGCACTGGGGTAGAGAGAGCGAGCCCCACTGAAAGGGAAAGCAGCCCCACATAGGTCCCAGCAGGGCCTCCTCCAGAACTGGGCTCTCTCTTGTCTCTGTTCTTCCAGGACAGCCCCAGGTAGGGCAGGTGCACCCTGGGATAACAGGTGGAGAGACTGGGGCAGGGGCAGTTTCTGAGCGGGCAACTCACAGGCCTGGCGGCCCATGGTGTTTTTCTCTCCTCTGTGTTGATCTTCAGCTTTTGAGCCAAGCCAAACAGTCACTAGTTTTAAAGACAACAAGCAGAGATTCTGGTCCTCTGGTATGAGGGGTGCCTGGACTGCAAATCAATGCCACTCAACTGTGGTCTCCAGGACAGAACTCCCCAAATATTAACACATTCCACATTCACCTGCAGAAGCTTTGCTGGGCTCCTGGGGTCATTTACTTTAGAAGAAAAGGTGTTAGAGGGAAACTGCCTCAGAATGCTCTCAGAAAATGGGTCTGCTATAAGCCAGGGATTCATGCTCCTACATGAGCTTGGCAGGAAACGGCATTTCAGAAAAGAATGACTCAAACAAAGGGTTTTAGATCTGAAATGGCTCAGAGAAATTTCCTGAGGTTTGAAGATTTATCTTAACCTCTCGGACTTGAATGATTGACAGTAAATCCCTGGTCAAAATAAAACTCCACAACTTTGAAAGAGAACACCAGACATTTGGGGAGATCTGTGGAGTGTTTCCAGGGCTTGAGCTGCTGGGAGGAGAGTGAGAAGGCTCTCCTTCTCTGTCATCTGCACTGCTTTTCTGCGGATTATCTACATGGGAAACTTATCAAAATGTGGGCAGCCCATGGAGGGAGCTGCAGAAACCCTCATTTCTGTGAAAGTCGGTGCCAGGCAGAAGGTGTGGATTTTTTAACCTGAAGCCTCTGAGCTGATGAGCAGGCTGTGGTCCCAGCTCATGTCCAGAATGCAGGGCCTGGCAGTGTGAGAAGCTGGGGCTGCCGAGGGAAGGTTGGCAGTGGGGATAAACAGCAAACCAGGTGTGGTCTTCTGAGTGCTCAGAAAGCCCACCTTTTCCAGCGATGGAGTTTTATTCCAGACACATCTCAGCCATAATACATCTGCACTGCTCACTCCCTGAACACTGGGAAAGGAGTGAAAGCAGCAGCCTAATGGGATTTGGCAGATGTGCTGGCTCTCACTAGACTCACGCACTGAGCAATCACTCTGGCTTGCTCTCTGCCTCCGCATTTATCAGTTCTTGGAGCCTGAGAATGGCCTCCTGGCTGCCCTGTCTGTCATGGTAATGGATTCAGATGCTTTGAGAGGTTCAGGACCCACAGCTGATGGGAGTGACAGGGACCCTCCTGGATTCTCCAAAGGAAAGTGTACACAGCCCAGAGGATACCTGGGGCTGGAGAGGTGGAGCCAGTGGCCTGCAGCCTGAGGCTCTTCCCATCTGAGATCCTGGCAGGAGTGCTGAACATCTGTGTCCCTGTGGATATGGTGTAGACACATGCCACAGAATTAGCATGCTTCGCTTCAGGATGTGTTTACCTGTCTTCTGACTTTCTGACTTGGGCTTTGAAAATGTGGTTAAAATTTTCATAAAGAACTTTCTAGGTGGAAGGGCAAATACTGAGAAATCACCTAGTGAGTGAGGCTCAAGAAATGCCACTTGATGATGTCATGGCTCCTAATAAAAACAGGAGCCATCAGCTGAAGAAGCCAATCACACTCTCACCTCGATTTTTGTTTTTACCACAAATGGTGCTCTGTTTGATGAGGATAACACCCTGGTAAGAATTTCAAAAGGGTGGGTGAGAAACTCTGTCTTTCATTTCCTTTGGAGGCTCATGGCACCTAGTACAGGCTCAGGTGCAGAAAGGACACTGGAGAATAGGTCCTTACACATGCAGGCATTCCTTCTCTCTCTCTCTCTCTCCTCTCTCACGCGCGCACACACACACACACTCACACACAGCTGTAGATTGGGGTATGCGTCCTAATCACACTGCTCCTGTGGCAGCAGCTCAGCCCCAGCCTTATCCTCCACCCTGTTTGCCTCTTGGAGGCTCCTACGCAGCCGCCCAAAATAAATCCCAGGCCACAGAGCCCAGGAGCAGGGATAAAGGTTTTGGAATGATATAGTCCAGGCTCCTCATTTATTGATTAGGAAACTGAGGCCAAGGAACAGGGAGAGGCCTGGGGCCCTGGGCATTGGCCATGCAGCCAGGCCATTGCCTGCCTGTCATTTTGTGTCCCACATTCTTGGTTTCTTCTGCCCAAGCTCCACCTCCTTTCTTTTTGGCTTCCAGCCTTGCAGCTCTAACCTTGATGGGGGATGTAGAAAGTAAAAAGTTCTTCTTCAAAGTTTCCCTTCTCGTTAAAGAAGAATAATAATAAATGTTAGAAATAATAGTCTCTTTTAAAGACAAACTTTGTTCAAAGCCTTCTTGCTTTTTGCTAGTAATTCTTTGTTAAGCCTTATCCTATGTAGCTGTTAGATATAAGGGAATAGTACATGCTATGTCCTTGTGCTTTAACCAAGATATTTGTGGTGGACATGATTGCAGGCATATGCCAGTTCACAGCCTATGCCCCTTCCTTATTTGGGAATGTTATTACTTTTATAAGTCCTTTCACAAACAACTTCCTCATTTCCTTTGTTCTCCATTGCCTTTACCTATTTAAGAAAGTTTTAAGTTTAAACTGTGAGGTCCAGCTCCAACCAAAAGAGATAGGACACAGCAGTAAGGACCCAATGTGTAAAAGAGAAATATTCCTGTGTTTCTTTTGTTCAGTGTGCTCTGTGGCAAGATTGCTGATGAGCAGTACCCTTTCTGCAGAAAGTAAAATTGCCTTGCTGAGAAAACTTTGTCTGAATGGTAATTTTTCCCTGTAGCACCTAAGAACAAACATTCTGTGTCTAACAAGAGAAGGCAGTAATCTCTATAGCACAAGGACAATGTTGAAACCCTGCCCAGGCATAGGAGGCTCTTACTGGGAAAATCTTACTGTCACTAACACACTGGTACATTCTGCCTTTTCCTGCCAACAGCTGTGGCTCAGAAATCCAGGCCTCTGGGCTGGTCATCTCATCCAGGGCTGGGAAAAGTAGGGAACACAAAGATGGGATTTCCAGGTCTTTCAACTGACCTGTAACCTATTCCCAGAGGAATGACCTGTAACCTATTCCCAGAGCCAGGTGCCTTTGGAGGAAGCAGAGTCACACCTAGCGAGGGCATCTCCATGTCAGAGACTGACCTGCACTGGGCAAGGCCTCCTGTGTCAGGCACAGGGTAGTGTCTGAGAGTGAAGGGAAAAGAAATCTGGAAAGATCCATGTTGCAGGATGTTCTTCAGGGCCCTCAGACACATAGCCACGAGTATAGCTGCTCTTGGGAAGGGCAGAGTGAGCTGCACTCCAGCCTGAGCCAAGAAGGCCCTTCAATGCCCCATGTCTGACTTCTGAGGCACTGGAAGGCCCAGGCCCCACTCAGGTCCTGAGGTCTCACCTAGGGCAGGAGGAAGCCTGAGTGCCAACAGGAGATCTTTGTTTTCTACTCTATTGGTAATTACTTCCATTCAAAAGTCTGTCTTCCTTTGGGTGTAGAGTGTAGAAATGGTCCAAGTTCCAAACTGATACTGCGGCTGAGTTCCAAACCAGTAAAGCATCTGAATCCATTACCATGACAGACAAGTTCCTAGGTGGCTGCTTCATGTTCTACCTGCAGCTTCCAGTCACAGTCGGCCAGGAGCCTACTGCGCTCACGGGGTCCTTCTCTTCCACACCCACATGAAGCTTTTCTTTATCTTATGGCCTCTGTTCTCTTCTCGGTTTCCCCTCTACCTGGGCACTCCTCTAAGTGGCAGTGCTCATGTTAGCCACCTTTCTGCTTTGTCATGATCATGCCTTCTCCTCTTTCAAAGGGCTACCTGAGTAGCGGTTATGCTTGGGTGGGTCACACTTGAATGGAGCATGGTGTGGGGTGGGGCTGGGCGCTGGTAAGATTCTGTCTCTTGATCTGGGTGCTGGTTACACAGATATGTTCTCTGTGGAAATGCACTGAGCTATACACTTATGATTTATTCATTTTCTCTATGTGTTATGCTTCAATGATATGTTTATTTTAAAAAGGTAACCTGATGTTTCTCAATATGTCTGAAAGATAGCAGTTGCTTTGAGTAGACAGTATTTGTCCTCAACAAAGCCCAGGCCTAGGTCCATAAGGGAGGGGTGGGGAGGGGTGGGGAGGTACGGGGCTCACAGGAGAGGGTCACTGATGCAGAAGTAATGGCAACCCATCTGGTCCCTGAGATTCTGCTATCCTGGGCTGGGCATCCTTTCAACCGAGTTCTGCCAGAAGGCCTGGCGTCTCTGGGGAGGAGGCTGGGTGGGGGTGTGGTGTTTGCCAAGCAGCCTTAGGAGAAAAATATAAGTCCTAAGAGTCAGGGGATCTCCACTGCCCCAGGGTGTCCTGGCCTCACCTCATACTCAGCTCCAAGAGGTATCTAAAGGAGGCTCAGTCCAGGAGCTAGCACACCTCGGGGTGTCCCACACAAGCCCTGTGAGCCAGGCTCCCGAAACACCTGGCCGTCTGTGCTTACACAGCGCCACTTCCTCATGCTGAAGGCATGGCTGACTGTGGCTCCTGGCTCAGGCATTGGCATGGAGACAGGTGCTCAGTCTGTCTGTTCTTGGTGAGGGTTTGTCACGGGCCCTGACATAAAGGTGGGCCTCCTTGGAGAACCCTGAGCACCGAGGGCCAATGTGTAAGGCTGAAGGAGCCTCTCACAGGCCACACCTTGGCCTGATCTGTCCCAGTCTTCCCCTCCTGGGCTCCTCAAGGTTTTGAGGATTGAAGTATAGACTCAGGCACAGTCCACACACTGAAGTATGGACTTAGGACTCGACCTTTACACAGCCTTGGCTGTTCAGCTCATGTGACACAAAAAGGGACATCAAGGGTCTCCTGCTCAGAAGGAATTAAGGTGGACTTTTCTGCCCCCTCCCCTCATGGTTCAGTCATGCCTGACTGGCCAGCAAGCCACCCCTGGACAGGCCCAGCCTCACTCCCTCCGGGCCTTCCGTGGTCAGCCTCCTCTACCTGAAATGTCCCCCTGTCAGCCCCTAACCTGTCCTCTGGGGACAGCTCAAGTCTCTTTTTTTTCCTAGAAAGCCTTCCCTGGACAGCTCTCCCCCGCCTTTTTTGGCGTAATCAGAGTCCAGATTCTGCACTTGACTTTCGACATTAGCTGCCCTGTGCAGCTGATTCTTCTTCCACTGTGCAGTGCGATGCCCACCAAGCAGGTGGGGCCTGATGCACCAACACTGGGATCCTTGGGACAGGAAGAGTTTTACCTTCTGCGTTATTACACCCACCACACTTATGAGGGACCTTCATAACTATTCAGAATGAGTTAACTGATCCCAAGCTACGTGGCTTGCGCCGAGGAAGCAGAGGGATGCCTATTTAACAGTGGGAGATAATTTATAACCATTCTAAACATCTGGCTTGGCAAAGATAGGCAACCCATAGCTTACCCTGCTCCGTGGATACACGAGCATGGGAATTACTGCCAGGACTTACTGTAACTCCAGATCCAGATTGAACATAGACCAAATAGGAACAAGGCAAAGAGCTCCAAACCATAACCACGGGGCAGCAGCCCTCATCATTTTGAGGCCCCAGAAC
Source organism: Cacajao melanocephalus (assembly GCA_963573385.1). NCBI lineage: Eukaryota > Metazoa > Chordata > Mammalia > Primates > Pitheciidae > Cacajao > Cacajao melanocephalus. Next base: position 18,519 of record CAUYLG010008654.1, read on the forward strand.
TGTCCTGACCCTTACTGTATCCTCCACGCAAAGCTGGGCTGTCCAGCTGGGGGAGGATGCAGGGGTGGGGTGGGGAATGAGCACAGCCAGCCCTGAAGAGTCCTCCTTTAACAAACGTGCACCGACACCCCCGCCCCCCGCCTGCTGCACTGAGGTATGAAGTGGGTAGAGAAGGGGGCGAGGCTTGGGCCCTGTTCTCCAGAAGCCCATGCCCCAGGACATGAGAAGATGCGGGCACAGCTGGCTGGGCTCCTTCCCTCCAGGCTGTCTCTCCCATCCTGCTTCCCTCTCCTGACTACAGCCTTCTCTGCAGTCAGCGTGAGTTCTGAGCACTGTGTGAATGCTCTTCCATTAAGGAGGGTGAGGAAAAGACGCATCATGGATTTTATTCCCTGACCCCCTGGGTGCCCCCGTTAACCCAGGGCAGGGGTGAGAAGCTGACTGATGAAGTCACCGCCTAGACTTGTCATCACGGCCCCCACATCTTCAACACACTCTCCTGCCCACTCCATCTAAACAACCCTACAGTCAGTTCTGTACTATGGTCCCCTGCAGACCTGACCATGTGTGTCTGTCTTTCTCTTGAGCCGGCCAGGTCCTTCTTCCTCCCTGGGGCCTTTTCTGATTCCCAGCCTGTGCTGGCTTCCCTTGAGCCCTTCTAGGCATTTGGCATCTAATGCTTGAGGAGAGTAAGCACTGTTTCCATGACCGTATTGTGTGCTCCCCGGGGCAGGGGCTGTGACCACCCCTTCCCAGGACTCTCCAGATCCATAGGGATGGCTGCCTCGCAGTATGTGCTCAAGACATGTGACCACTGATGGAATGATGATTCGCCCTATCACAGCAACATACCCGTCTTGGGGAGCAGGAATGGGACACCTCTGGCAACTGGGCACAGGCCTGCATTTGGCTGCAGGCCCACAGTGCTCGATTTGGGACACTGCCCTCTCCAGGAAGGTCCAGAGCCCCCAACCTGCCCTTGCACCAGCATGGGGCTGGGGTGGGCAAGCTGGGCCTTACTTCCAGACAGTGCGCACCAGGGTGATGAGGCAAACCATTGAGGGACAGCCTGATTGCACTCTATGTGGGAGTTTCTTGCACCTGTGACCTAAACACAAGGCCAAAGGAACATTTTCCAACCAGGAATGGGTTGTTTAGAGTCCTCTGCAACTAACTGGTGCCCACACTTTACCTAGTTTTAAAAGGAGATGAGGTATAACCCAGGCTGGCTCTGTTTGTTTAATTGGGGTGCATTAGCACTGAAGTGGAGCCCGAGGCATCTTCGAGGAGTGGATCTGGGGCCACTTATCTGGATTGCATCCACCTGAGCAAACGGCTGTGATTATAGCTTTTAAATGACTTCCTAGCACTAATGGATCACAGAAAATAGTGCGGGACTAAAAGTAAATATAAAATGAGGGAGTTGGCTGGCTTGAAAGCTGGGCTGCCAAATGGGAACACCAGCAATAATCACATTTGAAATGTTAGCCATGTCTTAGGAAATGTTCCCAGCTAATGCCTCCAAGTTTCGGGCTGGATGTTACAGAGTCGATGCGGCACACCACTCAGAGCTTTCACCATGCACCAGGGAGCTAAGACTAGTAGTTGTCCCCTCCATCGAAAGCAAACATAAGAGCTGGAGGAGCAGCTTTTGAAAAGTGAGCCAACTCAGCGGAGTTGATGTGACTTTTAAGGCGATAGGTAGCGAGCATTTTGGAGGATAGGACAGTGTTTGAAGAAAGAGAGATCGAATGTGAAGACGGTCATGGTTCTTGCCTACGCATCACTTGTAATTGTGTAGCCTTAGATGAGGGGGGTTTGGGTGGTGAGTACGCATGTGGAGGGTGTCTGGCAGGAGAGTTTCAGGGGTGTCTGTGTATCACAGGATGTATCTGAGTGTGAGCTTGACTCCCTGGGTCCTTGGGGGTCACCTGTGGGGAGATGTCTGGTTGGCAGGTGTAAATGCTGATTGAGTCATGTTTCTGGATGACTCGGGTCAGTCACTGACCCTGGCCCTGATGAGCCCCCAGGGGCGTGCCCCTATCCCTGTCTGCTCCACGCTTGGAGGCCCTGGTGACATGTGCTGACCCATTTACGCCAGTGCACACCCTGGACTGGCTCTCGTTGGGGAACACAAGAGTGGGCCTGGAACTGGCCTCTACCATGCTCCAGCTTCCCATCCTGGGGTTCTCAGGCCCTTTTAAATGTGATCGTTGCTGAGAGTGTTTGGCTGCTTCTCCTACCCTATGCTTTTCTAGATTCCCAGAAGTTGTGGTTCTTTGGGACCTGGGGTGGCATAAGCTGTACAGAAACTTCCCTCTGCTCCCCCATGGACACTCAGTTCCCTCAATCGAGGGCTGGTGCAGGGGAAGTTTGGAGCGGTGTCCACTCACTGTCCAGCCCAGGTCCTCTCTTGAGCTCCTGATGTCACACCCCACTACTGGCCTGACATTGCCCCACATTGTCCCACAGGCCCCTTGACTCAACATGGCCCAAACAGAACTCACCATCAAGATTGCTCTTTCTTTCACATTCCAACCTCAGCTGACAGCCCCTCCACCCAAGCCCTCCACTTCCCAAATCACACACCTGGCATTGCCTCGCCATCCTGCCCATCCTCAGCCAATCAGTCCTGGCTCAGGTCATTTCCACCCCTGTGTCTGTCAAGGTGCCAGTTTCCCACTACTCCCACCACCTCTGCTCTATTTCAGGAAGCCATTAACACCCCGGATGACCACTGTGCCTTGAATGGGCTCCAATCACGTCCCCACCAACCCTCCCTCACTCAGTAGCTAGAGGAATCTTATGGGGGCTCCCACTGCCTTCAGGCTGGAGGCAAGCAGCACCTTCCCTGACCAGCCCTGATACTTCTCCAGCCTCTTCCTTCCCCATTCACATACCAATTCTGGCAACCCTGTACCACCTCAGTCCCTTAAACATGCCTGCCATCACCTTGGGGGCTATGACCCACCGCCAGAATGTTGCCCTTGCACCTTTCCAGGCCTCTTCAGATCCTTGGGGCTGTGCAGAGGGCTGGCTTGCAGTCTGTGCTGAAGACACATGGTCACTGATGGAGTTATGAATGGTTTACCCTATCACGATATTACAACCCTGAATAGGCAGCAGAAATAAGATACCTTTGGCAGCTGGGCACAGGCCTGCTCTCAGGGTGGCGGGGGGTGAAGGGCTTTGGGTCTTAGCTGGCATGTGGCTTTCCTGCGTGTTACTCTGCTGACCACTCCTGGCTGGGTTCAGCCTCCTGTGTGTTCTGAGAGCCCTGGACACCCCCTCAGAGTATCGATTATTTCTGCTTCCTCTACTTGCCTACATGTCCCTCCCATCATGGACGAGAGCCAACAGGGGTCCTGGCATATGACTAGCACTCAGCAAACACGTGCCAGATAAATGAAGGAATGAACATAGGGCTTTGTCCAGAGTTGCTTCTACTGAGACATGCATGGCCTCTAGGTTTCCTTTGACCCCAAGAGTCTAGGCTGCCATAGGACAGCCCCTTGGTTAATGGCACACAAAGACTCCATGCTCACAGGCCCTCCCTTTTGCTTCCCCTTGGAACCTTCCTTTAGTGAAATCCAACTCCTTTGCCTACGTGGGAGCAGGAGAAGATAAACCATGACAAATAAATCCAAGTGTCAGGTGCTACAGCTGGGAGCCCTGCCTCTGGCTGGGACCAGCCTTGATGACCTGGGGTCTGTTCTCCTCTTCAGAGAGTGGGGAGGGAGCTCCATTCAGTGTGGAAAAGTATGGGGTTTGGAGTCACGGTGGCTTGAGAATCCCCCTAGTTCTCTATTTTGCTTTTATGTCCCTGCATGTGTGCTCACAGGACAGGCTGGAGGATGTGGGGTGCTGTTTCTCCCCTACATTCATGTTCTAGGCATACGGGGTCTCAGAGCAGAGTGGTACCCACTTGCTTGCTTGCTGGAAGCTCAGGTCTTCTCTCCCTGGGCCTCACTTCCTCATCTGTCAAATGGAGCTGATCGTCTCTGTCCTGTGATTGCTATAGGAGTCAAGGCCCAGAATGGCACCTTGCCTGGCCCACTCTAGGGGAGGAGCACCCCAGATGGCAGAGAAATACTCGTTGCATTTTAGCAGGTCAGATTTCCATCCCTCCAAGGCATGGGGTGAGTGTGGGGTGTGTGGAAGTTTCTGGGGGTCAATCTCTCTCCAGAGAAAACCTCTAGGGGTTAGATCCCAGGGAGTCCACACGATCCAGGGTAGGTGTCCCCCCGGTGCAACTGTGTGTGTCAGGTGGGGGGGGGCACTCATGAGGTGACTGTAATGGAAACACAAATTGTCCTAATTCAAGGCAGCCACTTCAAAATGTTGTAATAACCATTATAAACCCAGCCTCTGCACACCCACTAATACATGCCTCAGTCCCACATCACATTTCCTGGTATCTCTAAAGACACCAGGAGAAGGCAGGAAGGCCATAAAAGAAACATAAAAATACAGTTGTAGATGGGCCTAAAACCCATTTCTTTGAAGCTTAATTGATGGGAAAAGCTTCTGGCCCCAGAGAACTTAAAGACCCATCATGCAGATATTTGATTAAGCGTCCTCATATCACAGACCACACTAAACTGGAAATCATTATGCAGTAATTGCAAATACATTAATAAAATGATGATGTGGGTTTGCTCAGAACATAAAAAAGGAATAAAATAATTCACTCAGATAACTCAATGAAACTCTGCAGGCTGCCCCCGAGACAGCTAGAAGAGAGCCTTCTTGAGACAGTGCGTGGCCCTCTGTGGTCAAAAGCTTTTAGAGTAAGTGGATACAGAGCTAGGCTTCAAAACCACCGTCCAGGCGTGGGGCGCCTGAGGGTGCTCCAAAGTCCCAGCCCACAGCAGGGGCCACCAGCCCCTCTCATTCTCATCACACAGCAGGGAGAGAGCAGGCTGTAAAGACAGTGTTTCTGGGACAACTGCTGCATGACCTCACTTCTAAACGAAGAGCACAGGACAGAGTTCACATGAACTTAAACAGTTAATGTAAATATGTTTGAATTCCTGCACACATTTTTTTACTTAGGGGAAAGTAAAAAAAAAATGTGTGCAGGAATTCAAACATAAAAACTACATGCAGAAACTCAAACATATTCACATTCAAGTTAGTTAGGGTCTAAGACAAGGTCAAGGTGACTCCTTAACCATGAGTTGCTTCCCACAGGATGTGCGTCGGGCTCAGCTCCTGGCTCTCACACCCCGGAACACTGCCTCTCCTGCCACTGCCCTTGCACATGGTCCTAGGAGTTCCTGCCAAGCCCCCGAGTGAGTGCCTGTGAAGGAAGCAGCAGGGGTGAGGGAAGGGCCGGTGGACACCTCTCAGACAGGAACCCTTCTCCGCTCTCTCCTGTTCTCTTTTGGGAGGGGAGCACAGCCACCTACCAACACCTCTGCACAAACTCCAGGGCCTGTCACCTCTCTATGTCATCCTCTCCAGCCCCTGCTCTGCGCTTCACCATATCCCATGTGTCCTTACCAGGCCCACCTTGAAACATTCTTCCTTCAGGAAGCCCTAGGTGTCAACCTTGATGTGCCACTTATAAGCTGTGTGACCTCGGGTAAGTCACTTACCCTCTCTGAACCTTAGTTTTGTCATCCACGATGCAAGAACACTAACAGTTTCTAACTTATTCATGAGGCCCCCCAATACATGACAGTCAACCCCTGCCTCTCCAGCCCATAAGAGAGCTGGTACCTTTGTTACTAGGCCTAGTACCTGCTTCAGCACTGTCTCCCAGGCACTCATGGTTTCTGGTGTGACTTCTCTGAGGCTGGGGCCATCTCTTCACTGGCTCTGGCAGCTCACACAGCGTTCACACAGGAATGGACAGGGAATCAGGACCAGACGAGGGGCAGGAAGGGGAGCTGGGAGGAGAGCCTTCCTGTTGACAGGAGGGCGGCACTGAAGGTCTGTGGTGAGACTGCTGGAAGCCCAGGGAATGGCAGCATTGGCAGGAGGGAAACAGGTGGCAGACCCCAATGTGCCTGGAGAGAGAGGCGGCAGAGGTGCGAGGAGAAGCTGTGCGGTCAGGCTGGCCGGCACCGTAGAGGGGCTTAGAGGGCACTGGGGGTGGGTTGCAGAGAAGGATTAGGGGAAAATTTAGCTTGGAGTCAAAGAAAACAAAACCGGGCCTCTGCTAAAGCAAGAAAGTGGGAAAATCTGTGTCAATTATCTCTGAACAAGCAGCACCACTCATCTACTTACAGCACCGCAGCTAGGAGGCAAGCTGTCAGCCTGCTCATCTGCAGCGCTTTCACCCCAGCACCTGATGAAGGAGGAACATTTGGAGTCAGCCTCTGCCTGTCTCCTCTGGCCAGGGCTGTGTGTCCTATGAAGTCTTTCTGCAAGGCCTACTGTGGATGTCCAGCCAAAATCAGGTGCCATGGGTGAGCTGAGCAGAGACGCCCCAGATACAGAATGAAGGAACGGCTGGGACCCAGAGATAATACGCGTGCAGCCCGGGCTGCGAGTGCTGTTTCCCTGCAGCCTTGACAGGAACAGGTGGAATCAATGGGAAGAGAGGGGCTGAGGCTGCTGATGGGCCCCAGGCTCCCCACCCAGACCTGGTACTTCATGGACATCAGCCTGAGTAGGTCACTGGAGACTCACACAAGGCTGATTTCTGCCCCCTATAAGCTGAAAATGTCTGGGGTATATTTGTTATTCTCTGAGAAAAAAATGGCAAATACCTGGCAATGAACGTGTTCTTTTCACTGAGCCTTGGCAGTTGGGGAGTGAACAGGAGAGAAGAGGAGAAGGGTTCAAACCCAGGCAGTGCAGCTCAGAGTCCATCCTTTCATCCCTGACACTGCACCATGACTTTTAGGTGTAAAATTATAAAGGGCTCAAGGCGCAGGGCAAACGTCAGTTAAAAGCAAATAACATTGTAACTCTAAACATTCCCCTGTCATGGGGACTATGAGAAAACTTGGGGAAAAAGACAAAAAGAATGACTGGTGATTCTCAGACCTCTAACAAGGCCACATCTATTTGTGCATACCCTCTTTGTCATTTGCCTGCACGCTGTGTGTGTTTGCATATGGTGGCCACAGAACCTGGGGTACCTAGAGTTTGCCTTTCCCACATCTCCCAGAATACCCTGGTTTCTGATTGCTCATGGATCCTTACACCGTATGGGGAACCGCTTCCCACCATCCCTAGAATACCCACCTGCCTGTGATTGTCCTAATGACTGCGGGAGTTGAGGTCTTTCCTTCTTCCTAGGAGAAGCAGGCCAGCGACCACCCCCGCCAGCCCATCGAGATTAAAGATGCTCTTGTTGCACAGGTGATTATTGAGCATATCACAAAGGCTCAGGCCACCCGTCCTGGAAAACCTCATCTTATTTCTACTAGCAAGAGGTAAAGGCAAGGTGTAGATTTCCTTAGCAACTCTGGAAGAAGAGAGAAAGCTCTGAGTCCTCTGTGAGGAGGACAGAGGGAGGGTTGAGGCTGGCTTTAACGTGAACTGTCTCCCCAGGGCCACTAGCGGTGCCAACAGAAAGGAGACATGCCTTGGCTGGGGCTGGACGACCGGCACGGGTATGGAGACAGCCTGCAGCCAGCATCTGGGCTCCCTGGGAGGCTGGCCCACGGCCACCTCTCTGTTCCCGGGAACACCTGAGCAGCTCTGCAGCTTCACACAGAACATGGAATACAGAGGACTTTTCAAAACACTGTGGCATCCTTCTGAACCCTGGGGTGTGAAAATCTTAGGTCTTCCAAAACCACACATATCAAAAATAGATATTTTGGTCAAACGGCTTAGTGCAGTTAAAAGAAGACGCTGACCCTATACTTGAAACAAAGTTTTTTATAATTGGGGGCTGCAGTTCGGTGATGTTTGGTTGTATTCAACGCAGTAAGAGACATTTTATCAAGGTTGCAGTTCCCATCTACTGGGTTTCTGTTTACTCTGCAAGACCTAATTCTGTACTGTCGGTCTGTGGGCAACAGCACTTGAATTCAACCGGTAGACTGTGAATTCCCTCAAGCAAGTTCTATTTAGTTGAGGCCAGAATCTCAGTGGGTGGTAATAAATATCAAAGCACAGGATGCTCAAGGGAAACAAAGTAAAAATCCCCAATCAAATACGATTATCGATCAACACTGAACTGCTTTAATCATTTCTATGCTAATTCCAGATATCTACATACATATTGACATTTTCATTACATAAATACATTGACATTTTCAGCTGAGAAAATATATTGAGCAGTTTAAATTGCAATCGTTGGAGAACAGCAAATAAATAAAAATATAGTAAAAAGCACAGAACAGAAAAGGCAGTGAATTCTTACAGGCCTGAGACAGCCTGTGAAACACCTTCAGATATTGAATACGGCACCACTTAAAAAATTTTTAAGAGCAACATATGCATACCATAAAAACAAAAAACCAAAATTAAATAATACAGTTGGACTAATTAAACTGTCTTTCTTGCCCCTTCACTATGGAAAAAATAGATTCCCTGATCCTTCCCTGTTACTTATATGGTCTAAAACATTAATTTTTACCTTGTTACATTCTATAAGTAATAAGTGTAAGTTTCTATTCACTGACTCTAAAAGTGAAAATGAATAAAGAACATTATCAACATTCTGATGATGTAACCCTCACCCATGACAGAAAGGTACCATGAACCTCACGGCACAGAGATGTCAGCCCAGGTGACTCACCTGTGCTGTTTGAAGGAGATTATTTTAAGCTTCTTAGTTAAATTGTTCTCTTTCTTCATCTTCCTTTAATTGCTCAAAATCGTGACATATTTTAGTTTGCTTAATATTTGATGATGTCTTTCTGCTTTAGTGATTTGCTTTCCCCAGAATTTTTAACTTAAAAATGTATTGAGAGATAGCACATATGTATTAATCATATTGCGGAGTTCTTCCCTGATGTGAATTCAATGGAATTCACTTTCTTCTTAAAGACTTGCTTTTCAGAACCTTCTGACTTTCTCTTCTAACTTGAATGGATTCTCTCCCAGGTTTCTTACATAGTTGTCCCATGTATCCTGCCGGGGTTTTGTTTCATTGCATATCTGGCTTAGCTCTTCTGTTTCTTGGGCCAGCTCTTCTTTTTTCTATGTTCCTTTTCTGTCTTGCTGGATTACATTCCTCACCCTCCATACCCTAGTTTTATAATCAGAAAGAAGGAAATTTTCTGTGCCCTTATATATCTGAAAATTCCTTTATTTGGTATAGAAGTCTAGGTACAAAATTGTTTGCCCTTAGAAATGTGAAGGCAAGTGTCTGTTCATATTCTTTGCCCACTTTTTGATGGGGTTGTTTTTCTATTGTTAATTTGTTTAAGTTCTTTGTAGATTCTGGATATTAGCACCTTGTCAGATGGATAGATTGCAAAAATGTTCTCCCATTCCATAGCCTGCCTGTTCACTCTGATGATAGTTTTTTTGCTGTGTAGAAGCTCTCCAGTTTAATTAGATCCCATTTGTCAATTTTGGCTTTTGTTGTAATTGCTTCAGGTGTTTTAGTTATGAAGTCTTTTCCACACCTATGTCCTGAATGGCATTGCCTAGGTTTTCTTCTAGGGTTTGTATGGCTTTAGGTTTTGCATTTAAGTCTTCAGTCCATCTTGAATTAATTTTTGGGTAAGGTGTAAGGAAGGGGTCTGGCCAACAAACATGAAAAAAAGCTCATCCTCACTGGTCATTAGAGAAATGCAAATCAAAATCACAATGAGATATCATCTCACACCAGTTGGAATGGCAATGATTAAAAAGTCAGGAAACAGATGCTGGAGAGGATGTGGAGAAATAGGAATGCTTTCACACAGTTGTTGGGAGTGTAAATTAGTTCAACCATTGTGGAAGACAGTGTGGCAATTCCTCAAGGACCTAGTACTAGAAATACCATTTGACCCAGCAATCCTATTACTGGGTAGATACCCAAAGGATTGTAAATCATTATACTAAAAAGACACATACACATATATGTTTATTGCAGCACTATTCACAATAGCAAAGACTTGGAACCAACCCAAATGCCCATCAGTGATAGACTGGATAATGAAAATGTGGCACATTACACCATGGAATACTATGCAGCCATAAAAAAATGAGCTCATGTCCTTTACAGGGACATGATGAAGCTGGAAACCATCATTTTCAGCAAACTAACACAGGAACAGAAAACTAAACACCACATGTTCTCACTCATAAGTGGGAACTTAATAAGCACAACACTTGGACACAGGGAGAGAAACATCAAACACCCGGGCCTGTCGGGGGGTGGGGGGCAAGGGGAGGGAGAGCATTAGGACAAATACCCAATGCATGTGGGGCTTAAAACCTAGATAATGGGTTGATGGGTGCAGCAAACCACCACGACACACGTATACCTATGTAACAAACCTGCATGTTCTGCACATGTACCCCAGAACTTAAAGTATAATAAATAAAAAAGAAAAATCATAAAAAAAAAGAAATGTGAAGGTCATTGCTTCACTGCCTTCCACTGTTGCTAATGCCAATCAGCCAACAATGATTCCTGATGCTTTGTTGATAACTTGTCTTTTCTCTCTGGAAGCTTTGAGAATCTTCTCTTTATCCCAGATGTTCTAAAACTTCAAGAGGACACACAACTATACAACTGCGGATCTTTTTTCATTCTCCCTGCTTATATCTCAGTAGGTCATTCCTTTTGAAGGTCTGTGTCTTAGCTCAGCTCTGGGGAGTTTTCTTCTGTTCCTGCTTTGGTAAGTTCCTGCTCTTAAATGTTGTTGTTCTCTCTTTCTGGTCTGACATTAGATATCGGTATCGCTACACTAATCATCTGTGTTTCTCAGTTTCTCTCTTACCTTTTATATTTCTTTGCCTTTTAATCTACGTCATGGGATACTTCCTTGACTTTTTCATTGGCTCCTTCCATTGAATGTTTAATTCTGGTGATTGCATTTTCAGTTTCTAAGAAATACTTCATGTGCTATTTTCCTTTCTCATAGCAACCTGTTCTTATTTTATGGAAATGTTTTTTCAAGTCCCTCTAAAGATTTTTTTAAATTTTTATTTATTTTAATTTTTTTTTTGAGACAGAGTCTTGCTCTGTTGCCAGGCGCCAGGCTGGAGTGCGCTGGAGTGTGGTAGCACGATTTCGGCTCACTGCAACCTCCACCTCCTAGGTTCAAGCAATTCTCCTGCCACAGCCTCCCGAGTAGCTGGGACCACAGGTGGGCACCACCACGCCCAGCTAATTTTTATATTTTTTTAGTAGAGACAGGGTTTCACCATGGTCTTGATCTCGTGACCTTGTGATCTGCCCACCTGGCCTCCCAAAGTGCTGGGATTACAGGTGTGAGCCACTGCACCCGGCCTAAGTTTTTTTTTAAATTAGATTTTAAACATTTTCCTTTGTTCCACATCCCCCAGGGCCAGTTGCTCTTTTCCTTCCTGTTAGCTCCTCCCTTTTGTGCTCTTGGCTTCCTCAAAATGTCTCATGATCCCCATTTGTCCAGTCCATTTTGAATAGTGGGTTGACCAGTGCAGGCAGTAGACACTGATGTGCATTGCCTGTGGCTGTGTAGGTCTCTCTTTCCCTGGGAGGGCTGCATGTGTTTAAACTCTGTCTGTGTGGAGGTGTGTCACCCAGCAGGCTCAGTTTAGGATGCTCCCTGGGCAGCACAGAGGTGACCCCATACAATCCTCTTTTCAATCTTTTTCATTTTTATTTTTTTGATACAGAGTCTCTGTTGCCCAGGCTGAAGTGCAGTGGTGCCATCTCAGCTCATTTGCAACCACTGCCTCCCTGGTTAAAGTGATTCTCCTGCCTCAGCCTCCTGAGGCTAAGTAGCTGGGACTACAGACGTGTGCCATCACACCCAGCTAATTTTTGTATTTTTAGTATAGATGGGGTTATAGATGAGGTTTCACCATGCTGGCCAGGCTGGTCTTGAACTTCTGACCTCAAGTGATCTACCCACCTTGGCTTCCCAAAGTGCTGGAATTATAGGCATGAGCTACCATGCTTGGCCTTGACTTTCAATCCCTTGAGGTCAGATCAGCACCATGTATTTTCCTTTTCTTAGTCCTCAGGAGGACCTTGAATAAGACAATGATTAACTAATAAAAACAAAAACAAACAAAACCTCCCTGATTATTCATTAAGGGCCCACTCTGAGCCATATATTATAGCTGCATTATTTCTATTTATTGTATTTAATTCCATAAACAGCCCTATTTTCCATTTTAGAGATGGAGAAACAGACCCAAAAAGTGTAAGACACCTGCGTCATAGCCAGGAAGGACCCGAGAGACCAGCACATCCAGCTCCTCGCCCAAAAGCCAAGGAAACCAAGGCCCAGTGTTGTCCAAAGCCATAGTTTGGTGAGGACAGTATTCCAGAATCATGGCCAGTGGATTTTCATTTTCAGTGTATTATTTTTTCTCCTGAGTTCTTCCACCACTAAAACAAAACACGAGGCCGAATGTTATGACCTCAGAAAAGAGTATGGTGCATAGAGCATAAAGGCATCAAACTTTTGGCTCTTGAAAATCCTAGCAGAGACCATTTTCTGAAAATGAAGGCTTTTGGTTTGCAGGAAACAGTCTTTTGAAAGATAATTTATGTCTAAAGCTGCAAAATCTTAGCTTTTCACAGCAAAGAATAAAGCTATGGAGTCCATAAAGTTTAGAGCCTAAGCAGAGGCGTTGGGGAGATGCAGGAATTTCAGAGCTAGTTTTCCCTCCCAATGAGAGATCAAGTCACTTGTCTGGGAGGGAGAGGGGAGAGGAACTGGGAGACGAGAACAGCAGAAACAGCCACTAGAAGGTGAGTCTACATCCCATTCTTCCGGGAAGAGCAGATCAAAACCCCATAGGAGTTGCTGGGGGTCGAAGGATGCCACGGGAGAGAAGCTGGAAGCCTTTGAGAGCCCCCAAGTCTGGCCAGGTGCAGAAGCTGAAGGGCAGAAAGGGCACGAATGCTCACGGAGGTGACTGGGTGGGAGCGGGCCACTCTCGGCTGTGTGTTCTCTACCTCACAACCTGGACCTGTGCCTCTCCAGTCCAACCACTCTGAACTCACAGCCTGCTACCTCTCCTTCCTTGTGGAGGGACTGTGGGCTACTTATCTGTGCCTCAGTTTCCTCATCAGAAAAATGGGGATACTAATGGAACTTGCCACACTGGGTAGTTGTGAGGATTAAGTGAGATGGTATATGGAAAGTCCCCGGCATGGAGCCTGGCACACAGAAATGCCTGGAAAATATAGCTCTTATTACCATTGCTAACAAAGACATACCAGCTTTAAAACCAACCCACTTGAATAAGCAGAACCAGGGTACTCCGGCAGGGAGGCCAATTAAAACAGCTAAGTAATCACCACCTTTTCAATAACTGCCACTGGAGCCAAGACACCAGGGCTTGTGTGTTTCTAATCATATTCAGTGAGATCTCAGAATAGTTCTCTCAAGTCCATAGACAGCCCCCCGCCCCCCACCCCCACAAATAAATAAAACACATCTTGTGACAACCTCACTCTTCTTTGCAGAGGGAAGGCTAGGGTGTAGAACCCTGCCCAGGTGTGAGACCCACAAACTCAGAGATGAGCAATGGGTGGCCTTGGGGGAAAACCACCAAACGCTCTTTTAATTGCTAAAAGACGAAGAGCAAGGCTGCTCCCCTCTTGAAAGCCTCTGTGTGCAGGTGTGTGTTTCTCTGTGTGTCCTCTTCCCTGTAGCCCCATCTCTCTGAGGAGCTTCCAACCGTGCAGAAGTCATTGACCCACATGGCACAACCTCACTGCGCCAAAGAAGCTAAGAGTGCAGCCAGCATGGCAGAATACCCCAAATGTCATGCTGCCATGCGACCTGTGAGTTGCCATACTGGAAATGACCCATGGGATGGACTCTGCTTTTTTCTGTTCTTGGAGATAGGGTCATACACCTACCAAGAGTGACGGTTATTAGAGGCACTGAGGCAAGCCCCTGCTGAGGGCCGGCACTGCTGTGCCTGCTGGAGCCCCAGTCTGCCCCTCCACCTCCGGCCCCATGAGGACTCGATGTTGCAGGAAGGGCCCACACAGCACGGGCAGGTCTTCCCTCCAGCCCCACACTCTCAAGCTTGACTGCCTCCCCTGGTTCTTCTCTCCCTCTTTTCCTCCTCAAGGTTTCTCTCAAGGTTTAGGTTCCTGTTTTCTTTCCTACAGTCAAAAGCTCTTCGGCATGAGAGAAGCTTAAATTTTCTGTAACAGGTATCATCCACATAATGGATTAAACACATGAAAAGTTCTGCTGTCTTTATGTAAAGGAACACAGAGGCGGGTGATCCAGTGCTGGGGTAGTGTCTCCAAACTTGTCAGACTCAGGGTCATCTCAGTTCATCATTCTGCCATCCCCTGCGTGTGGCCCTGGGCACCATGGTCCAGGATGAAGCTAGGGCTCCTGCCAAAATATTCTCTTTCCAGGCTGCGATATGGAGGAAAGGAAGGAGGAGGACATGTCCTCTCTTCCTTAAGGTGGCTTTCTGGAAATCTGACATAACAGTTCTGCTTCATCTGATTGAAAAGAACATGGTAGGAAGGCTAACTTAGCTATAAGACTGGGAAATGTAGTCTCTTATCTGACATTGCCATTCAGATCTGACATTGCCATTCAGATAAGAGACTACATTTCCCAGTCTTATAGCTAAGTTAGCCTTCCTACCATGTTCTTTTCAATCAGATGAAGGTAGCTGGTAACTTCAAGATTTTGTTACTAAAGGAGGAAGTGGGGAGATGTTTAGTGGAAGGCAACTAGTAGCATCTGCATATGTAAATTTTTTATTTTGGCCAGCAGAGGGAAAGTGGCACCGATGTCTCCATTGCCCCCTTGCTGCATTTCCAGTCCCTATACCTGAGCCCTTCTCGTAGATTCTAATATTATTCCCTTGTGTTCTGGCATCTGTTGTGTTTTTTTCTACCTGTATAATTAATTGTCCCTTTGTAGGTAATATGTCTTTTATCTCTGGTTGCTTTTAAGCTTTTCTCTTTGTCTTTGACATTCTACAATCTTACCTTTAAGTCTTGAATCACTTTTATTATTTTGCCTGGAACTTGCTGTACTTTCTCAATCTGAAGATGAAAGTACTTTTTAAATTCTGGAAAATTCCCAGCCATTATCCCTTCAAACATTACTTTTCTTTCATTCTTGCTATTTTCACCTTCTATAACTCCTATTAGACATATATGGGTTCTTCTCATTGTTACCCATATCTTAGCTGCTATTTTATATTTTCCTTTCCTTTTTCTCTCTATGCTATATTCTGGGCTATTTCTTCAGCTGTCTTCTAAATCACGAATTCTCTCTTCAGTTCCTAATCTATATTTTGAATATTCTGCCTCCTGGGTTCAAGCAATTCTCCTGCCTCAGCCTCCCTAGTAGCTGGGCCTACAGGCACATGCCACCATGCCTGGCTAATTTTTGTATTTTTAGTAGAGACGTGGTTTTGCCATATTGGCCAGGCTGGTCTGAAAATCCTGACCTCAAGTGATCCACCCACCTTGGCCTCCCAAAGTGCTCAGATTACAGCGTGAGCCACCACACCTGGCCCTATATTTTGAACTTTTAATTATAATAGCAATTAATATTTTTATATAAGTCGAGTATAGCTCTTTTTTTGGAAGAGTATTTAGATCTGTTACGGTGATTTCTTATTGCTTTAAATATTTTATTTTGCTATTTTTTTCTTCCTCAACTTTTTAGAATTAGGGGTACATAGGCAGGTATGTCACAAAAGTATGTTGTATGATGCTGGGGTTTAAAGTATGACTGAATTTGTCACCTTGGAAGTCAGCATAGTACCCAACAGGTGGTTTTTCACCCTTGCACACTGCCACTCTCCACCCAGTAGTCTCCATGTCTACTGTTCTCATATATATATACATGGAGAGAGAGAGAGAGAGAGAGAGAGAGGTTCTCATTTTGTCACCCAGGCTAGAGTGCAGTGGTGTGATCTTGGCTCACAGCAACCTCAACCTCCTGGGCTCAAGTGATCCTCCCACTTCAGCCCCTTGAGTAGCTGGTACTACAGGCACGTACCACCATGCAAAGCTAATTTTCATATTTTTTGCAGGGACCTGGTTTCACCATGTTTCCCAGGCTGGTCTCAAATATTGTTCCCATCTTTATGTCCACATGTACCCAATGTTTAGCTCCCACTTATAAGTGAGAATATGTGATATTTGGTTTTCTGTTTCTGCATTAGTTCACTTAGGATAACAACCTCCAGCTGCATCCATGTTGTTGCAAATGACAGGCTCTCTCTCTCTTTTTTATTTTTTGAGACTGAGTCTCATTCTGTCACCAGGCTGGAGTGCAGTGGTGTGATCTTGGCTCACTGTAACCTCTACTTCCTGGGTTCAAGCAATTCTCTTGCCTCAGCCTCCTGAGTAGCTGAGACTACAGGTGCGTGCCACCACATCCAGCTAATTTTTGTATTTTTAGTAGAGACGGAGTTTCACCATGTTGGGCAGGATGGTCTCGATCTCCTGACCTCGTGATTTTCCCACCTCGACCTCCAAAAATTGGGATAACAGGTGTGAGCCACTGCACCCTGCCATCTTTTTCATGGCTGCATAGTATTCCATGGTGAGTATGTACCACATTTTCTTTATCCAATCCACTGTTAACGGGCACCTGGGTTGATTCCATGTTTTTATTATTGTGAATAGCTTATTACTTTTAAACACTCTTTAAAAAGTTATATTTTAATCAAAGATACATAAGTCCATAATTTACAGTCCAATAATTATTTAAGGTTTCTAAGTGAAAAACAGCAGATCTGTCCCCTTCTTCCCATTTGTCTCCCCTTCCAGCCCCTTAATTGGTTATTTTGGAATCTACCTTAAAATATCCTACTTCTTATTTTTGTGCATTTGGCATCTATTAACTTCCCAGTATGAAGATGAGAATTTATCTCTCTTTTACACATGTCCCCTTCCCCCTCTACAAATAAATACCCTCCTGCTCCCCTACCCCTTCGATAAAGATAGATAGCATTTTGGTTAGGTCCCTGTTCATGTAATTGGGCCTTATAAATGCCATTCGCAGCCAAGCCAGGAAATGCACTGTGAAAACTGCTTTTCTTGAACAGCTTTTTTTCGCTCCGACTTAATTTTTGGTGATGAACAAATAACCCCTCTACAGAGGAGGAAGCAAACATCTGCATGTGGGCTGGAGCCAGACTGCTCTCCAGTCGGAGGGGGCATATGAGGGGTCTCTTCCACATCCCCCAAAGGGGCCCCAGGCGCTCCTCTTGTCCTCCTCTGGAGTTTGGCAGGAGAGTATGTGGGGCACTATTTCTCAGATGGTAACAACTTGGAGTGAAAATGAGGGAGGGTTGAATAGAAAATGAGGGACGGACCTGGGTGAGGTGGGGGTGGGACAACCAGAGTCATACAATTTGGATCAACACTTTCCAGAAGATTTTCTTAAAAAGTTGCCACCTGACAGTGTTACAGCAGAGGCCACAAGGCTAAAGACAGAAATAACTGTTCACAAGCACACACGCGCAGTTGCCATCTGAAGTAACAACCTCAGAAGCAGGAGGGAGGCATGTTGCCTGCAGGGCTTTGCTCACCACGGGCCTCTGGGTTCGACCGGTACTTCCCAGAGGCCAGTTCTTTGAGCAGTGGCAGGAGCCCTGAGCATGCTGGACAGCGCTCTGGACATGCCGGGCAGTGCCCATCCTGCTTGGCTCTTCCCTGCTGAGGACAGGCAGGCCAGAGCTACTGAGACTAGGGTAGAGGCCAAGGGGTGGGCTTTTGAAAGCAGGCCCCTGCAGCTATTCTGGACTGGCAGCAGGGTCAGGAGCTGCATTTGGTCTTGGTTCTGCTCCTGCTGTATGGCCTCAGAAAGGTCACTTCTTCTCTCAGAACCTTAGTCTGCACATCTGTAAAATGACCCCTATTATGCAGGACTAATTATAAAGATGGAGAGATAGCAGCCAAAAAGAAAAAGAAGAAAAAAGCACAGGGAGTTGATGGTGCTACGGGCTAGAGGGGAAGCCCTTAAAACCCTTACCAGGGTGGGAAGAGACAAGGAGCTAGAGTGACACGCACAGGAGCCAGCCCCATTTCACCCTGCAGCAGAGGAGAGCACAGTCCCTATTGCTGAAATGAGAATGTCATCAGCTGTTTCTAAAAGGGGTTCCATGAGTGTTTTCAAAGATGGCTGGAGATGACTAGGTAGGCCTGTTAGTTCCCCCAGCTCAGCCCTCGAGGTTGAGTGTGCATTGATGTTCTGACACGCAGAGGACATTCTGGAGAGCCTTGGTGGCCCAGGCCCAGGTCTCACTGAGGAAGTAAACTGAATCCACACCCAGCAGTAATTGGCAGTTCCTTTTACTTCCTCAATGCGACCATGTAAGCACCTTGTGAACAGAGCTTGAACTCATCCCTCCTGTGGCCCCAGAGAGTAGGCAAAGAGCTGGGCACTGGGCAGGGAATCCATGAGACCAATCCATAGATACTGGTATAACTAAGGGCACAGCACCAGCCCTCTAGCTGATGGCCTTGAGACAATCTTATAATTCAAAGGCCACAGCTGTGCCCATGCACATCTCATGTCACCCACATCACACCTGCAGCCCCGGGAGCACCATCTTTCCACCAAAGAGTGAGACTGACGGCACCCTAGTGATGGCAGTAATGGACATGCACGTGTGGGACGAGGAATGTCACTGCCATGCTGGCCTGGGCCTATGCCTGCTCCATGCCCGCTGGCTCCTGTCGTGCTGATGGTGGGCTCTGCCTACTGCTAATTGAATCTAGGAAGCCCCGCTGTCAGCAGCAGTCTCTGGCTATGGTTGATGCTGAACTCCTAAGGGCAGATTTTATCAGTCCTAAGCAGTTGTTGGTATGTAGTTTGCAAGTTAAAAGAGGTACAGCATCCTGATGGGGGCTACTGGAATTGCAGAATACATATGCATAGGTGCCAGCGGACTGTGCTTGGTGTCTGTGCAGCCTGACAGAGGGAGGCCGTGCTCTGGACACCTGGGTGCTCTCCTCGGCTATTCCCAGATGGCTTCCCAAGTTTTGAAAACAAGTAACACTTAGCATGAAGCTAAAGACCGAATCTTTCTTTGGATTCAGAAGACACGCCACGCTCTAGCAGAAACTTAGGACCGACATTAACAATGTCTAGTTTTGCTGTAAAAAAAGTGAGAAATAAATCTTACAGTTATTTAGGGTTTAATGGCCAAGAAGGGGTTTCTAATCCTTTACTTCAGACTCAGAATTTCATTTCTGTACTGATCCATGCTTCCCTTCACATTCTTGAGAAACTCCTTGAAACCAACACCCATGGCTGTGCCCTGGTCCCATGGGAAGACCCATCGGGAACTGTCTGACTCTCAGTGACGACCGATGTCCAGGCCTCTCGGGCAATCCTCGCATGCCTGGCGTTTTATCTTTTAAGAGGAAGAGGCTCAAGGATTCTTACAGAGGCATGGGGGCCTGGGTCCCAGGGGCCCTTCTGGGTTCTGGAGGCCAGTCATAACTGCTACCCAAATCTCGCCCACAGCCAAGGGCTAAGGAGGCTGTGCTGTAAGACGTCCTGATCGTTAAAAGCATAGTCTTACAAAGCAGACAGCTATGCACACTACAAAACAATTCTTATTCGCCATAGATTCAATCACAAATGCATAGTGTGTGCCTACTGTGTGCCAAGCCCTGGGGACACCACTGTCATCACCAGCCATCATCCCTTCATTCATGGGCTCATGGCTTGTGGACGCCAAAACAAATTTGGGCATGCCCAGGTAGTCCACTGACCCCTACCTGGGTATGCTACTGACCCTGGATTTAGAGAGGAAGTCTGGGAGGGCCTCCAGGAGGGGGTACTGGGAAGGTGCATTTGAGGGGAAGAAGTATGTCATGGAGAGCTTTGATGGCCAGGGCCAGGTTCCAGACCCGCAGTCCAGCCACCTCCCCTGGGGAGAGGCCAGGCCAGGAAGGACAGGTGGAGGCCCCTGCAGCATATTTCAGGAAACTTCTCAACTCTCTTCAGGTGGGACTGGTTACCAGAGAGGCCCCAGGCACTAGTTGATAAGTAAATGGTAATGGCAAGTGAGCAGAAACCAGTTGGTAAGCGTCAACTGCAGGGATGCCACAAGACTAGAAACTTAGAGGGAAAAAGGCACGAAGGACCCACCTTTGTGGTGTGAGGCACAGCTGCCTCCTGGCCTGCCTCACAGGGATCCCCCAGGCCCAGGCAGTCTTCTTGGCAGGGGAACCCTCACAGCTTCCTGCAGGACTTTTATGGGGACAACGCTGGACAAACAAATGAGGCCCTAGGCCACATCACACAGCCCCTTCCCTGTCCATCAGAAAGAGCAAGTGCTGGAGGCCGAGCTGGTAAAGGGCCATGCCACCCCCTTTTCCATTCCAGGCTGGTTTTACAGTCCACAGCTAAAGGCTGCAGTTACTCTGCAGTCTGAGAAGTCCATTGGGCACAAGTATGGAGCTGGGGTGGACTGGGAAGCCCCAGACAGCCCTTGGGCAGGGACCAATAGCCTGCTGGCCAGTGTGGCCAGATCAGATCCCTGGCAAGTGGGAAAGGAAAGACAGCATATTTGCGATTTGGTGCGATTTGCCTCGGCAGGCCTCAGAAGAGCAACTCTGATCCTTTGGCAGCATCTCAGCCCCCCTCCTGTTTGTGCCATCCCCGTGCCCTGCCCTGCCCCTAGTAGAACTCCCGGTTTGCCTGTCTGTCTCCTCCTCTAGACTAGGAGCACCTCCTCCACTTTCTTCCCTGCATTCTTCCCCCAAGGCAGGAGCGGGGCCCTTCTCTCTGGCTGCATCTTTAGTCTAGCTCACAGGAGATGCTGACAAATATTCATACAAACAACAAACTAGCAGTAAGTAAAAAAGGCACAGGGGTTGGGAGCCAGGGAACCGATATCTAGTTGTGTTTGGCCTATCAATGTCTGTTTACAGTTTAGAAGGGGCCAATTTCAGCTAAGGCTTAAAGCTCTGACATCATCCCTGGTTAAGCAAAATGGAATTCTTCCCAAGTAATGTGACCATGAGAATGGACATTGCCTCCAACCCTGCAGGGCCCTTTCATTGCCTCATCGGCTTCTGCAGGCTCTGCAAACCCAGGTTTCTTGCCTGCCTCATTTCTTAAGATTTACTGCTTCTGGCCTCTCTCCCTAGCACCCCCCACACCCCCTAAAATGAGGCCAAAGCAGTTGACTTGGGCATGCAGACACCCACACTGGGGTCCCCAAAGGAGAAGTGTGCTAAGGCCACAAAACACCTGGGGCTTCTGGAGGACTCTGCCACCTCCAGCTTCTCAGTCCACTTCTGCTCTGGCTGAGTGTGGGCGGAGGCAGCACAGTTAGTGCTGGCGCCCGCCTGGGAGGACAGTTGGCTCAGGTTGGGCAGAGAGGCATAGAGCTCCTGCCCTGCTAGCCAGTCTGTGGTCAGCTCAGCCTGGCAAAGTGTGCGGCGGACCCAGGGCCACCTGCCGTCTGCTGGTCCTTGCCTGCTGCAGGACGTCTCCTGGCCTGATGCATCTCAGCATAGCATCCTCAGATCTCCTCTAGCTCTGACTCCCATTCACACAGAAGGACCGTTGTGATAACTGGAGCCCTTTTGGATAATCCAGGGTAAGCTCCTCCGGCTCTAGATCCTTAACTTACACAGAAAAGTCCCTGCGCCATGGAAGGGGACATACTCACGGTTTCAGGGCATTAGCTATAGCTATCTCTGGGGAGGGAGAGGTGGCATCCTGACTAACACACTGGCGGATTCAGCCCATCAGCTCCCAGAATCAGTCTGGGAAGGCTGATTAGAGGAATGACAGCCTTCCATGTTGTTCTCCCAGTGAATCGAGCAGGGGTGGGACTCTGAGAGAAAGCCAGCCCTCAGCAGGGAGGGCGAGGGGGCCTGGGCTGGCTGTGCCGAGGGCTGACCTCCCCAGGCCCTGGAGCCTGTGCTGCTGACACCTTGCATTCATTTGTGCAATGGTGCCCATCCCAGCCAGGGTTCCATTTCCTCTCAGGGTGTGAATTGTTCTGCTTCTCTTCTCTGAGGTCAAGTGCGTAGCGGAGTTGACAGATTTGCAAACATTTTAAGGCCTTTTTTCCATATGAAAGAATTTTCCTGGGAAAATTCTTTTAATTTCTTTTCTTTTTTGAGACTCAGTCTCACTCTGTCATCCAGGCTGGAGGGCAACGGCGTGATCTTGCCTCACTGCAACGTCTACCTTCCGGATTCAAGTGATCCTTGTGTCTCAGCCTCCCAAGTAGCTGGCATTACAGGCCCCTGCCACCACTCCCAGCTGATTTTTGTATTTTTAGTAGAGACGAGGTTTCACCATGTTGCCCAGGCTGGTCTTGAACTCCTAACTTCATGTGATCCATCTGCCTGGGCCTCCCAATTCTTTTAAATAAAATGCTTTTTCCCGATTGCAAAACAGCACATAATATAAAGGAAAGAACTAAAAAGGAAATAAGTCTCTGATGATCCCAATATGCAGAGTGAGGATTCAGGTATGGTTACCCATGTGGAAATTCTCACAAGGTGGGGTCTTTCTGTACAGCCTAACTTATTTGCTCTTCACCTGCTGGCATTTTCTTTTGCCATGGATCACTCTTCCAGCTGCAGCATGAAGTGTAGCAATGCATAGGATTTGGTCCTTCCCTTTGCCTATAGACGACTTAATCTTTGGTGGCCATTCTGTGTGCCTTTCTCACTAATGTTAGTAATGCTGCCACCTACGTCTTTTTGTATCACTGTGAACGTTCCCTTGGGATGGGTTCTTGGCCACAGGGAACCTCGGTCAAAAGGTGCACGGAAAACTCCAAGAAGGTAGGGACTGTATCTATTATTCTTCTGGTTTATCCACAGTGTGGATATTTGAAGACTGATGAATAAAGGTGATGCATTTCAAAAATAGTCAGCTGAGGAAAAGAGGCCAGACACAAAAGAGTACATACTATACGATTATGCTTACAAGAATTTTTAGAATAGGCAAACGAATCTATCATAATAGAAATCAGATCAGCAATGGCTGTTGGCGGGGCAGTGGTGGGGGGCCCAACAGGAAAAGCACCAGAGGGAAGCTTCTGGGGTGACAGCAATGCTCTGTGTCTTCATTGGCATAGTAGTTACATGGGTGTGATGCCTTTGTCAAAACTCAACTGAAGTTAGCCACTTACTGTTAGCAGTAATACTAGTGTCTTGCTTCTTACAGATTTAGAGTACACTTGAGTTAATGCAAGGCCCCCTCCTTCCAATCTGCCCCACTTCCACTCAACTTTTACAAGCGTTTCCTTTACTTTTCTTTGGCGTAACTGAAACTCTTCTCTGAGCCCCTTTTCCTTCCTGTTCTGCTGCTGGTCATGGCCTCAGTTATCCCTCACAGGAGCTTTCCTGGGGAGCCAAGGAGGCCAGGGCAGGTGTGGAAAGGCCTCTCCCTGAGTCCCCATGCTGCTAGGACTGCCCCAGCAGACTGGGGAGCTGGCATTCTGAGCTCCAGCCTGGCCCAAGGCCCCTAAGCTCTGCTTTCTAAATCCCATAAGTGGGTTCCAAGAGAACAGATTTCCTGAAATGCTGTCCAGGAATTGAACAGCCCTAACAGTGGACCCTCGGCATGGCTTCCCTTCCCTGCAGGGCTGGGGCCTTCACGGGAACACACCCTGTCCCTCTCCTCTTTATCCCCAATCAGGTACCTATGTTGTACCCTCAAAGTACAGTCTTCTCAATATTTTCTCCAAACAGGAAGGAGAAATTCTGGCGATTTTCCTCCCACCAGCACCTAGCTGTCCTTTGACCTTTTAAAGCCCATTTTATGATGAGAAAGAAAGAACCCACTGTTTAATTCAAAGCTGGCTCTGAGATCTGACCTTAACTCATGAAAATATGTTTTGGTCCAATGATCATTTTGCAGAATCTAAGCCAGAAAATATTCTTGCTTCAAATCTCAAGTTAAAAAACATAAACATTACTCTAGTATCTTTTAGAGTTTGTTTTTCAAGCAATAATTTTTTTTTTTTTGCAACAAGTCAGCTTTCATTACTTGTGAACAATCTTTAAATTTACTAAGTTTGATAGGCTGGAAAAGGAACCCAGACAAAGCAATAAAATCTCAATAGCAAAGTTCCTATTGATGTGATTACAGTTTTAAAGAAACAAGAGACGACACATTTAAAAAGTAAACTTCTTTTTACTTCGTCCAATTATGCTCAGTAAAAATAAAAATAAGCTCATCGAAGGGCTATTTTTTCAACATTTCAACATCCACTTTAATTTCAGGCAGTTAAGAGCAGCAATGCATTACCCTTCAACAAAAATAAATAAAGTTCCAGAGTAATTGAAAAGCCTCTTCATCTCTTCTGAGATGGCGAGTCCCATTCTCTGTCATGTTTCCCAATTATTACCATGAGTGATACTCCCTAACGCAGGGAGCTTAATTGCCATCTTACCGTGTGTTGTATTTACCGTGTGTTCCTAAAGCAAAATTTGGGAAATTAAATCTTTGAGAATAAAACTGTTCAATCACAATAACACAATTGTGTAGGACTTTTTTCTGTCTCTCTCTTCTTGGAGTTTATAAACTTCGAAATTCTGCTTTGAGCAAGAAACCAATTTTAGAAATGAGTTAAATGACCCAGAGTGAGAAGAACCTCAGATTAACTTTTTCTGAGCCCTTGCAACTGAGAGCTAGTCTGAAACATCATTCCTGACCTCTTCTCACTCTAATAAACTTTCTAAGGAAGGGACGCATTCCGACCCTGCAGTGCTGGCTTCTTTCCAGAGCTTTCTAATGACTTGGTATTGTCTCTGGATGAAAAACCATCCTGGGAGTGGGAGAGCCTTACCTCTGCCCCTTTGTATGTCATCTTGAGATTTCGAGGTTGACTGCGGTAATCCTTTACAGTTATTTACTATCTAATTTAGAAGCACCCTTTCTGTCATCGGCAGTTTCTTCTACAGGAGCAGCAGGCCTTCTCAGTGGGCCTCTTGCTCCGCCTGAGCTCCAGTCTTTCCTCTTTCCCAGCTGCCATCTTTGGTCTCCACAAAGCCCATTTCATCCTTATCTGCCCAAGGATCTCAGGGCTCCCTGGAGCATCAGACCGGTACAGCTTGGCCAAAACTCATAGGTATCTCTTTCAGGGTCTCCTGCTTCTAAATGTCCCTTTTTACCCCAAATATTTCCCTAAAAATTTTGAGGCTGGGAATGTATAGCCATGAGGAAACCCAGAGGAGGTGTCAGATGCCTTCTAGTCCCGACAAGTTTCTCCGTCTAAGACAGTGGTTCTAAGTCCGGCAGAACTGCCTCGGAGTGCTTTTTTTGGGAAATCACTGGGGCATTTTCAGCAGTCACAATGATTGAGGTGGGGTATTGAGTGGAAAAGAACCAGGGATACCAGACATTTTGCATTGTATAAGACAGCCCTTCACAACAATACATCGTCATGTGTCCCCATTTTTTGAATATCCCATTGGATATTCATGTAAGTGAAAACATATTTATAATTATTTGAGCCTACAACCTAACTCTAGTTATCCATGAATACAAAGTGCTTTGCACATGGCTTAATATACTTGGAATTTCTCTGGGAAAAAACTACAAAAACCAAGGGAAGAGTATACATTATTTTGTTCAGAACTTTATCAAAAGTTGTTCCTCATTACCTTGTCGCCAATGTTAACACAGCGTTGTGGTATATGGGTTGTCAATTCCATAGGCCTGTATCAGTTGCATTTGTAGAGGCTGCCTTCATGCCAGCATCTGGCTACACCAGTACGAATTCCATTGTGGTCTTGAATACTGAAATATGTAATATTTTACTACAAATTACTTTCTTTGTATTTCTCATTTATATTTTAATTAGGACATCATATTGTGAAATTATGTGTGGAAGTGGATTATATTGTCTATAACTTTTGTTTCAGGGTAATACCTGGGGTGTTATTAAATATTTGTTCTAAAAAGTAGGCACTGGATCTGAAAGCGCTGAGAACGAGTGCGTGAAGATTTGGCAGTGGAACCCAGTCACTCCTCCCAAAAGAGGGCAGGAGGAGCCTTTGTTCACTTGCTTGTGTTTGTTGATTAGTTTTCACTCACCCCGCATGTAGCCTGAACACCTTCTTGGTGCATCTGACGGGCTCCCTGTCTGTGCATTCAGGATTTCTCTGATAGTTCTGGGGCCGAGGCCTCTGGGCCTGCTGTGTGACTGTGTACATGGGAAGGCAGCCCTTGCCCACAGCGATTGGAAAATGCTGCCCCTCCAGAGTGGACAAAAGAACACAAGGAGGAGGCTGAGCACAGGTGGTGCGTCCAGGGCTGGCCCCTGCTCTCCAGGAACTTCTCTTAGTCTCAGCAGCCATTTCTAGACCCTAGTTCATTTCTGTTCTAAAAGCGTCATCTCATACTTTTATTTTAACTTCATCAATTACTATGATTTTAATCTATCTCCTTTTTAAATCATTAATTTTAAGACTCTTTTTTCTTTCTTTCTTTTCTATTTTATCAAGCGTAATATCTGAGATTTAAATTCTAGCTTCTAATTCCTCATCTCCTGTCTCCTATAGCTGTCAGTCTTTTAAACCTCTTATTTTAAACCTCTTCTGTTTTATTGATTTCTCTCTCTTCTAACTTATTCCTGTTTTACCTCCATTTGGGGTTTTATGTCTGCTATATCATTCTTAAAGAAAAATAATTACCCTTCTTTCTTCTTTTCTCTTTCCGAATAATCTGCATGCTTCACAGACAAAAAAAAAACATACAAACAAAACCAGGTGTACACATTACCTCACGGATAAGCATGTGGTGGGGGACAGCAGTGACAGGTCCCAAGTACCCACAGAAGCTGCCTACATTTCCATGAGGGGGTGTTCCGGGAGGCCCCCAGCTCTAGCACTGCTTTTCCTTTAGGGGATATTAGGCCACTGGGGGAGTCATTTACTGGAGTCCCCTCGACCCTTGTTTTCCTCCAGGAACTCTGGAAATTCCCACCCTTCATGACGATTCTTCTTCCACTTGCCACAATCACTCCTTCCCCCAAACTTGGCCACTAACAGGAGGATCTTCCCTGACCACCACAGCCTGCAGTACTCTAACCGGCCCTGAATTTGAATGGCTGGCTGCAATGTAGGTCTAACTACACGAAGTGCCTTTTCATTCCATTTTCCTTGCTCTTGCCTTTAAAATAACATTCTGCATCCAGGTGGGAGGCCAACAAGCCAGCTCCTGAACCTCCAGCTGGTATACTTAGCGATACAGACAAGATGAAACCTGAGCTGAGGGCATCTCAGAGCTGGGGGGCCATGGACCACAGGGAACAAACTCCTGCCTACTGCCTTGGTCAAGCTGCAATTTCACAGTTTTGCCTAAAATTTCACATCCCAAGGTTTGCCCACACCCTGCCCATCCCTGTCTTTCCATCAGCCTTAGCAGCTTTGCGCAGGCCTTCTCACCACCGAACTGGCCTCACACTGAGCTAACTCTAGTGTTCTCATGTCTGGGTTAATTCATAGAGGGCGGCTCAGAGGGCACTGAATTAACACTTGCCACTTTGCAGTCATTCACCAGCCTTCCTATGGATGCTTTAGGCCACCTCTGGGCCCTGAATGTGCTATTGGGGACAGATCTTTGAATAACTCCCTTCTCACCAAACAGGGCAGCCTGGCTAAGGCAGGACACGCCTGACATTCCAGCATCAGCAGGCGACTGACAACTCAGAAATGTGGAAACGAGTGACCACGTGGTCAACGGTTTCCAGCACTGCTCGGCAAGAACATGTTCAAAGCGCATCTTGAGCTAGGCTCTGTTTCTGAAAGTCCAAGGCCCCAGGCTGCTTGTAACAACTAGAGCCAGGTTCTGTTGGAGGTGTGGGGTGGGCAGTGGTGGTCACAAGGGAAGCCTGCTGTCTCAAGACCTGAAATTTCAGAGGGAACCCTGAGTGTACTTCCAGTGGGCACCTGACCTCCTGATCCAGGTGGCAGCAGGCCACCACAAAGGAGGAATTGGCAGGGGCTGCCCTGTGCCAGGGGCCTCTCACACCTGCTGAGCCCTGATTCAAGGTCCTATGATGAAGACTCCCTGCTCCTCCTACAGGAATCATCCCTCCCAATACACATTAGCAAGCAGTGTTTGGGAAATTGTGCAGTTATGAGGCAGGCGCCTAAATGAATCCTGAAGGAGATGGTACATGTTTTAAGCCACTTAATTGAATCTGTGGCAGTAAATCTTTTAGTCTTCTCTTAGCATTTAGAATTTCAATTTACTCCATGGATTTTTTGTGCTCAACCCCCAGTGAAAATGAACATTTGTGCTGAAAAGCTTTTAATCAACCGTTCTCAAAATGTCAGTCCCCCTTATCTCCAAAGCCCACTGAAATCTTTGTGCCTGTGGTTTAAAAAATACATTCTGTGTATGCCGTTTCTCACTTTCAGTTTCCAGCATTCTCTATCATGGCTTAATCAGAATCATTTTTGATGTTCATCCCTCTCTTAATCTCCTTAGATTTCTTTTGAAGGTGAGCTTTCCACTTCAATCCAGCTTCGCCGATCTATTAAGATTCTCTGTGGCCGCTGCCTCATAGATGAAGACACGCGTCTGTGGAAAGCCCTCAGAAAGCCCTCTGTTTCAGCACACAGAAGGTTAATTGCCCAATCTTTAATTAAATCAGTCATTTTTCTTTAATGTTGTTTATGGAACTCTGTAGTAAATTAAGCCATAAACCTGTCCTCCTTTTATGAGGAGTTTGAGTTTTGACTGTTCTTGCTGATCGTCAAACTCAAAAAGGCTGGTCATGGCAAAAGCTAATTTCTAAAATAATAATAATAATAATAATAATAATAATGATAAACCTTAATGGAAAAAGAACGCAAGATATCTTGAAAGAGATTGAATTTTGGGGATTTTAATGGCAAATGTTTTATTTGGGGAAAGGTACTTTTTTACACTTTTCTGGTAAAATGGAAACCATCTCCAGCCAAGATGAGCTGGTGGGACCACTCAGGCAGGTCCAGGTGGGACCTCTCACCTTGGGAGCCTTTCATATGTGGCTGCCATTTGAGCGGCCACCAGGGGGCAGCATGCTCCCCACCTGCTGGTTTGCTAATCAGCACCCCCGCTGCCCTGACCCCCTACATGGGGGCAAGATGCTCTCCTATCGATTTCTCCCTGGCCGTCTGGTTTCCCATGAGCCTAATCAGCGGTGCGGTCTTCAGTCCTTGCTCCTTGATTTGCCAAGAGAATGAGTTATCTGAGCTGACGCTCCCTGTGATTTGTAGGTTGGAGAACTCAGCCGTACTGCTGTGACCTTTTCAATATTCTGTTATTAGATGGGCTGGCCATTTCAACTTCCTCCTGAACAAAGTATCTTCAACATGTGCTGAAGAGGGAGAATGGCTAGTTAATCAGAACACCGAATGCTGAAAAGGTCGGACCAGGGCCGTGGGTATTAACATTCACCATTTGCGTCAGCCTCCTGCAGCCTGCGAGCCTCTCAGCTGGCAGGGGCGGGTGGTACCCAACAAAGGGATGAGGGTGAGCCCTCAGCTCTCCTTCCACTCCTTGCAGACAGGGACTGCTTCTCCCAGTATTACCCTCATCTAACGAGCAACCCAGACTCCTGACCGTCGCCCACAATGCCTCACTGCCTAGGCTTCTGGCTTCTTCTCTGACGTCATCTCCCACCACCTTCTCACTTCTGATGCTCCAACCATGGTGGCCTTTGTGTGCCACTGTGAACGTGCCAAGCTCCGTTCAGGCTCAGGACCTTTGTACTTGCTGAGCCTTGGCTGGGGTCTCTTTTTCCCTTGATTTTTGCATGGCTGCCTCCATCTCAAAATGCAGCTCTCAACTCAAATGTCATCACACAGAGGCCTTCTGAGGATACCTTAGCCATGGAAACCCCGCATTGAAACATCTCCCTCACTGCTTTTCCTTATGCTCTTTTCCACCTGTCACCCTTGTCTGTTCATGTGTTTATTCTCTGCCTCACTCCATTCAAATGTGAGCAGCTTGAGGGCAAGGATGCCGTCTCACACGGTCGCTGCTGTATCGCTGATACTTGACATAGCACATGTCCACAGCAGCTCCTCAATCCATGTTTACTGACAGAGTGACGGTCAAATGCAATTTATTTTTAAAAAAATCCGTAACTCCGACTCTTCCCTGGTCACTTGAAAACTTTCTTCTGCCGCTTCCCCATGTCCCCTTCTTCACTTTCTTCTTGGAGGACCCATAGCACACCCTCTGGTGACCCAAGAAGCCAGGTGAAAGCCAGTACTCAGAATTTGAACTCACTGCAGCTATTCAGCCCAAGGAACATCCAGGGACTAATTCAAGACAAAAGTGTCTTACACAAGCACAAGGCAGTATCCTAATTTATAGTGATAGGACCATTTTCAAGACTCCAATTTTAAACCGAGGTCTACTTAAAATACTAGTAGCTTGAAAAGGCCAGAAAAGTTCCGACAATTCTTTTGCTTAATTTTTTGGTGCAGAGCATTCTAACACTGTTCAATGACATAGTTAAATGTTAGAGTATTTTAAATTAACATTTAAATGTATTGAAATGTTGAAGCCGAACAGCAGCAGGATGAGAAGGTGCTACCCCCTGCCATTCAGGGTCCTCCCCTTGAAGGTCTGTCCTGGGGGTGCTGTGCTAGCTGCTCGGGGGGCAGACTTCAGTAGAACACAGCTGTTCTTCTTTCCTGGAAGAGCTCAGCTCAGGGGTAGCAAAGGATGAGACAGAGCCAACTAATCTGCTTAGACAGCAATGAGAAGAGTGAACACCAAGATGTCCATAAGCCCTACGGGGAAAAGACTCAAGTCAGCCAGCAATCCCGGTTCCACAGGCCTGAGATTCTTGTCTGTATCCCCACAAAGTAGAACAAGGCTGGTTTTTAGCACCGCAGAAAAATGTGTGAGGTTGGATGTGTTGTCTCTGAAACAATGTGGAAGATTTCAGTCCAGAATGTCTCTCTTCAGCCCCAAGGTAAACAAGGAAACAGCCATATGGCAATGCTTTATTCTCAGAAGTTTTCTAGGAATCTAACCAAAGCGTCCCAGAAGGGCCTGCGTTTTAAACTCCTTTCCAATTAGACCCTGGGTTTTTAGGACGGCAACATGGGGAGGCTTCCCCGCCACAGCATGTGACACATTTCTGGGAGTGCTTTCGCTCCAGCCCTCAGTCTGCAGCAGCAGAACAGTTTGAACAGCTGCAGCCTGGCCACGCTCTCTCTCCCTGGCCCTCCCGCACCTCGAGGATGAAAGATGTTAAGAAGCGCAAGGAATTGGGTCTCCCTGCCACTGTGGGGTTTCTGCAGTAGGCCACGTCAGGAGTTGGAATCAAAGATCAGGAGAGTGGAAAAGGAAATGAAAGCTAATGGTTTTAAAGAGCCTGCCAGCTATGATCCTTGGGAGAGAACGAATCAAACGCAATTCCACAGGTGACATGGGATGTACCTGAATAGAAACTTAACGCAGTTTCACATTTCACTTGGCTGGTTGGCTGGAACTTTGTTCCTCCATGTTGTGCTGTGAATAAACCCAGACCCAACAGGCCGGATCAAGATCCTGGAATCTAAGACCTCGGTGGAACCAGGAGACCATCTTGTCTAGCCTCTACATAAGGAAGAGACCCTTGTCCAAGGGGAGTTCTGCCTTTTGCCCCGTGCTCCTGGGAGGGGACTGCTAAGTCCTTGGACTGTGCTGCCTAATAAGAGTATCTTTGTTTACCTGGGGCTTTGGGCCGTGACACATTCCATGCTAACAATTTGATTTATGGTGGGGGGCCACAGACCATGTGGTGTCAGCTCAGCCTCTGAAAGGCCGGAGACTAAGGTCAGCCATGCAGCCAGTCAGCCATGTCCATGCAACTGAGTCCCAGTAACACCCTTGGATGCCAAGGCTCAGGTAAGCTTCCCTGGTTGGTGGTGCTTTGTGTGTACTGCCACACACCAGTGCTGTCTGCACAACTCCACTGGGAGGGGACCCTTGGGAGTTATGTGCTTGGAACTCTCCCAGGAGAGTTCCATGCGCCTCTTCCCTCTGCTGATCTTAATGTCTCCTTGTGCTGTAATAAACCATACATAACCATGAGCATAAAGGTTTTCGTGAGCTCTGTGAATCCTTCTAGTGAATTATTGAGCAGCTGATGTCGGAAGTGAGGGTGCTTTGAGGGACTACCAAGAAACTAAGGTCCAAAGAGCAACAGGAAGAGCTGGGGAGAACTCAGTTCTGGTGCCCAGTAGAGTTCCCTAGCACAGGAGGTGCATCACATGCAAATAGCTTTTCTGAGCCAGGAAATAAACGTGCACCATAACAGAACCAGCGGGTAGTTGTTCCTGCAGTCTAGCCCCATGGGCAGCTGCGCCCTTGGTCTTGCTGTCAGATGCACCTGGACCCTCTGAGCCAAAGTCTACTTGGTCCCCTCTTTGTCCCCCAACTGTGGACATGTTGGCTTGTCATCTGGCCCATTCTAATCATTTTATTTCACTGAGTGAAGATCAGTTGGTAGGCCAGGACTTTTCTTGGTGCCAACTGGCTTTTTCTGCAAAAAGGGGATTTCCCAGCAGACAGTGCTTCAGGGATTCAGTTTGTCTTATGCTGGGAAAAGTCAGTCTTGAGCCAAAAGTAGGTACCCATCCCAATAGATGAAGAAGCCTCAGGGGCTGACTTCCAATGTTGGCTTGGGCTCCATGCGGGGTTCTGGCAGGCACAGCCACACACAGCCTGCTGAATGCCACCAGCCTCCAAAGCTGCCCAAGTTTGTCCTTTCTTTGTTAATGTTAATCTCTATATCTTCCAAAGTTTAGTGCCCATCTGGCATTTGAGGCTTGGCTAAAGAGAATCATGCCTCTTAATAAAAGAAGAAGCCAATTACACAAGTTGTTATATTTGGCAGCTGGTATCTTGCTGATTTGCAGCATGGACGGTCCCTCTGTTCATCCCCTCCCTGGGCTCCTTGCTCCTGTGGCTCCTCAGCAGGACCTGGGTGGAGGGCCACACCGAGACATCTCATGCCGTTCACAGCAGAGTCACAGAATATCATGATGGGAACGGAGAAAACACTAAAGCCAACCCCCTCTATTGCACAGAAGGAGAAAGTGAGGCCACCTGGCAGCGGAGTGGGGGGTGGGTGGGAGACCAGGCTTGTTCCATCACAACCCAGTGAGGTTAGAACACCAAGTCCTGGCACCCAGCCTGACACAGCCCCTCCCACTGCCCAGGCACCTACTTTCTTATTCTCCACAAAATGCTCAGCTTAGATGGGCCCCATTCTGACAGGGGGGCACCTTCTACACAGTGTGATTTTAGAGACTCTTGCAGGCTTATTGGGCCTCAAATGGCACCATTAGGGCAACCCTGAAGCATCGTCTGACAACACACTTGTCCCATTTGATTTACTGGGTGGACTCTGTCACCTGGTGTCAGCAGGACTTAGCTAACCCATTGGTTCCCCCACCCCAGGCAGTCTCAGAGCTGAGGAATCCCTGGTGGCAGAGGACACAGGGCAGCTAGCTAGGACACAGGTAAAAGCAGGGCGCTGCTGATTCAACCCCTTTGTTGAGGTTGGTCCTGTCTAACAGGCCTGCCCCTGCCCACCCAAGCCAAGACCATCCTACTAGATTCCAATCCCCGCCCTCCAGGAAGCTTCCTGGCCACCTAGCTCTCACTGTTCTAGCTCCTTTGAACTGTCACCATGCATGTGGTCAAAGCTCCGCAACCCCCATCTTCAATCCTACCCTAATATCTTCTGTCTGCCCTTATGAGACCTAGAGTTCTCCAGAGAAGAAGAGGAACACGATTTCTGCCCAGAGTCCTCCGCTTGTCACCAAGTAAACGACAAGGTCGCTTGGATTATGGCAGCTGTGGTTGGCAGGCTGGGCCATGGGCAGTGAGACAGGCTGAGACTGAGATGGCCCCTCACTTGGTTTCTGCCTGCAGGCCAGCCTCTCTAGCATGAAGCATCTGGATCCTATTTAAGGAACCTCTCCCTGTGGGAGAGTCCTGATTTTATAAAACATTAGCCATGGCTGGACCGGAAGCCTGCTGGAGGACACCCAAAGGAAGACAAGGGTCCCAGGCCTGAAGGGAGACGGGTCAGGAGTTCTCCCAGGCAAACCAGCATGCTCAGGGTCCTGTGTGGTCTGGCCTCCCAGGCAGAGGCGTGTGAAGATGGGCTTGGGAAGGGCAGCATGGGCCCTCAGGCGTGGTCTTGGGGTAGCTTTGGGGTTTGCACTCTTGTCCCACCAGCTGGAGAGGAGGAATGAGGGATGGGGTGGTGCTGTGGGAAGTGGGGAGAAGGGGTGGGCAGGTGTGAGGCAGCAGTGAGTCAGAGGCTCAGGCAGCCTCACCCTCAGAGCAAAGCGGGTTGTTTCAGGAGTGAGAAGAAGGAAGGAAAGCCAGGGTTCAAAGGAACACCCTTCGGGGTCTGAGGCGACTGGCTCCATGGAGCGACAGGGAAAGGCAGGTTGGGGTCATCGAGTGGGGCTGGGGTGCTGGGTCAACCCAGGGTAAGAGACTGCTCTCCCATGTGATGACTGGTTGCAAACTGGGTCCCCAGCACAGATGTGAGCTTGGATGTCCTGCCTGTGATGACAGAGGCCCTGGCTGCCTCATTGGCCATTACCAGCCTGGCTCCCTGAATGCCTGGGCAGTTTTGGGCAATGTTGGTAAGCAGGGCCCATGCAGGGATGGGGCGCGGAGGGACAGGGCAAGCAGGGATGGGGCGTGGAGGGACAGGGCACGGGGGCAAAGGGCCCCAAGGACTCAGAGGGCCACAACCCCAGGCCATCCATCCTGGCCATCTCTGGGACTCAATGGCATGAGCCATCTGACCTAAACAGGCGTCCACTCCAAGACTCTGAATACGTAAGCTCTGCCCATGTTTTGGAGTTGCCCAGAAGCCTGCGCTGCTTTCCCAGGGCCCTCACTGCAGGAGGCATTCCTGACATTTAACATATCTACTCCTGAGGGTTTATCCCATGTACTTCTCATGAAATTTAAAATCATGGCTAGTGTCCCTAAAACTCCCAGGATGGAAGAAGCAAGCACGAGGGAAGACGACCTACGGAAAGTGTGGGGCTGACTCCTGGTGGCAGGATGGACCTGTCTGGGGTGTGAGAGCCGCTGAGTGTCCCTCCAGCAGGGCCTCCCCTTGTCTGGCTCAACACAAGAACCCCCTGGGGAAAAGCCTCTGTCTGAAGTGCCTGTAGAGCAATACAGAAGGTGGCAGCTGATTCATGTGTGTAAATATCAGCTGGAAGACAAGGAAATGTCATTCTCACCTTTGTTCTCAGATTCCTTTGAAGTGTGAAAAAAGACGGTTTCAGTGATCACTGGGCATTATTTGTTACAGGAGCATCATTAAAGAAACTGATTTGGGGCTTGAAAAATATTGAGGTCTGAACACTTGTCTATTAAAGCTGGAAGGATTCCTCATCCTCAGACCTCGCTCCCAGGGCAGAAATTCCTCCGCCTCTTCTCTAACAGCCTCCACTGCTGCTTGTCCACTCCCAGGGACAGGAAGCCCCCTTCGTCACCAGCAGGCCCATCGCAAAGACAGCTCCAGCTGTCAGAAGGCTCGCCATTTAATGGTGGAAACTTCTTCCAGGAGGGAGGAATTGAAATCCATGACACTGACAAGCAGGGCATTTGAAATCGGCCTCCCTGTCACCCACCCACAGGCCGAACGTCTGCCTGCTGGGGCTGCCCAAACACACCTCATCAAACTTCCAGGTGAAGGGCCATCAGCTTTGGAGACAGTTTTCATGTTTCTCCCACCAGGGAGGTAATGGTTCATGCTGGGATTTCAGGACTGGCAGGGGAATAATATATCTATATTTATACCTACATGTGTATCTATATCTCTCTATCTATCTATCAATCATCTATCTATTTTAATTTATTGTCCTGTGGGATAAAGTTTCCAGACTGTGTGTGATCCTAGTCTTTGCCCTCTGGAGGCCACCTGTGTGTCAGAATCCCCCTAAGCATGTGACCCCAAGGAGAGAACACATAACTGAGCTCAGTGTTCACCTTGGTATTAAGACGGTCATGGCCCAGGCCTCCTGGTTACCAGCCTTCCAAGCCTTTCCACAACGTGCCCTGGAGCCAGCAGGAAGCCAGCCTCCAGGCTTCCGCAAAGGAACTTTTAAAGGTAGTAAAAAGGCAATGAGGGCAATTGCAATTCCAAGCGACACTTGGAGTGGGAGCAGTAAAACCAGCCAGAGGAAAGAGCCGCGCCGAGTTTCAGTGTTAACATCACTTGCCGGGGAATGGATCCAGACACATTCTATGCAGCCTTTGTTTCCCGTTGGATAGCCAGCTCCTTTCTGGAGAGTTCGGGGAATCTGCATAGCAAATGTGGCATTTTATGGTGTGAGCTGGGGGCTTCCACTGGGGAGGAACTGAAGTTCCTGGCGCATACTGGCCGGGCACTCTGCTCTAATTGTGCCGAGGGGGAGGACGGCTCCTTGTAACAGGCCCCTTCGTGTTCTCTATGTCACAGCGGGTTTCTCAGCAGCTCCCTGCTGCGGGAACATCGTGGCTGGCTGCTATGGACTGAATGCGTCTCCCCAGAATTCATGCATTAAAGCCTAAATCCGCAAGATGAAGGTATTAGGAGGTGGCGGGAGCCTCATGAATGGAATTAGTGCCTTTCTTAGAAGAGACACAAGAGATAGGCTCTCTCTCTGCCATGTGAGCTTGCAACAAAAAGGTGCTAAAAAGCTGCTCCAAAAAGGTGGAATAAAATTTTCATAGTTGTTTAAACCACCTAATTGGTGCTGTTCTGTTAAGGAGGCCCAAATGGACTGTTCTAGTCCCCTCCAGGAAGGCCTGCAGCTATCAAGAAGAGCCTCCAGGGTTCTGCAGCCAGCAGGAGCGGACATGACGCCACCAGCCCACTGACTTTAGGGGTGATGCAGGGGGTGGGTGGTCCGCACCTTGAATCCTGGGCTGTGGGAGTTATAGAGATTAGAAGAGTTCGTTCCAAGGGTAACTTCCTTGACACACATCCTGAGAGTAAGAATGTGAAATCCATGAGTACCACCACCATGTGGGACAGTTGCACAATATGCTGCATGTAGAAGCAGAGACCTACTGTGTACACACACAAGAGGGAACCAGTGTGAACAGGCAGCAGCACCAATGTGAAAATGAGTGAGCTGGAAGATACTGCTTCATGGCCAGGCTGATTGACGATTTCACAGCAGGCTGGTTGTGTGGGATGCTGGCCCCACAGTGAACAACTGTTTGGGGTAAACCCCACCAAACCTACCCTCTCTTCTTAGGAAGCCCTGATCATAACTTTGTCCACCATGCAGACTGGGTTGGGGCCATAGTACACCCTCCATCTCCCTGGGTAGGGCCCCAAGATGGGTGACCAGCACAAGCACCTGAGCAGCAACGGGGTTCCCAAAATCTCAGCATGAAGTACCACTTGCCTCTGCCTACAGCATGATGCCCTTCTCTATATTGGCTAAAATAGAACTGGTCACAGAGCTTCAGAATGATCCCCACCCTTCAGGAAGCATGAGAAGTTTCCTCCCTTAGACTCCAGCTCTCTCCTGTAGTAACCACACTCAGCAGCACAGATGTGAGGACAAGCTGCTTGCCTCTGCCTGACCTGAAATGAAGTCCCTTGGGCAGGGAAACCTTGAGCCCCACATTAATCAAGGTAGCAATGCCCTGAGTAGTAACTTAGAAGGGTGATTTCACAGGATCTGGGAAGGTCCTCCTTCCCCCTATCCTGGCTTCCCTGTCCTCCTCCAACTGCCCATACTCAGACT
This sequence comes from Cacajao melanocephalus, assembly GCA_963573385.1. Classification (NCBI taxonomy): domain Eukaryota; kingdom Metazoa; phylum Chordata; class Mammalia; order Primates; family Pitheciidae; genus Cacajao; species Cacajao melanocephalus. The sequence goes on from CAUYLG010008654.1 coordinate 56,305, forward strand.
TCCTGACATGGGCACAAAAGGTTTTATTTGATGATTACAGGTAGTTAAGATCTGCAACTTTTTCTTATTCAGTCATTATGAAGACAAGTTTCTTCACAAAGAAGGCCCTTTCTGGACAAGGGTCATTGCAGGGGTGAAGCTGAAGGCAGGGGAGGGGTCCACACAGGCCTTTTGGGCCCAGGGCACACAGAGATTTTACCAGAGGCAAGTCTGAGTTCAACATCTCTTCTCTGTGGAACTGAGCTGTGCAGATGAAATGGTCTTTTAATATTGTCTCTTTTAGATAGAAATTGTGACGGTACTACCATCTTAGTTACATATGAACTTTCCAGTCATTTTCTTGGTGGGCAGTTAAACAAGCAAACAAAAAACCGCTAGCTATGGACCAAATGTTTGTGTCTCCCCAAATTCATATGTTGAAGCACAAACCTCCAATGTGATGATACTTGGAGGTGAGGTGTTTAGGAGGTAATGAGGTCACAAGGATAGAGTCCTCACGAATGGGATTAATACCCTTTAAAAAAGAGACAGGAAGATCTCTCTTTCTCTCTCCCCTACCTCCCCCCCACCACCACCACATGAGGACACAGCAAGAAGATGGTTATCTGCAAACCAGGCAGAGGACCCTCACCAGACATAGATCTGCTACCACCTTGATCTTGGATTTCCTAGCCCCCAGAATTGTCAGAAATAAATTTCTGTAAGCCACTCAGACTATGATAATCTGTTATAGCACCAGACTGACTAAGACACCCCTCATTTCAACAATTCAGGCCTATGACAGGGTCAGGGACATGGGGCCACAGATCTGAGAGAAATCTTGGAGTTCCAAAATTTTAGAGTTGGATGGAACCTTGAGAGATGACCAGATTCATGTCAGCCATCGAGAAATCAATAGGCGGCATTCTAGGAGTGAGCTGTTGCATAACCTGGTTGGCAGTCTCAGCTTAAACACCTCTGTCTCTTCTGAAGGGATTCTCCGCACTTACCCTGCAGTGCACTGCTGAGCACCCGTCACCTGCTATTTTCCCTGAAAACAATGGTTTGACTTACTGTTGAGTAAAGAGATCCATTTATAAACAGCTATTTTGAAAAAAACCCAAAACACAGGGTGTGCATGGCTTATATATATCGAAAGAAAAGACTCTAAAGTTACATACCAAAATATTACCCCTGGTTCTCTTTGATGGTAAATCACTTTTATCTTTCTCTTTTGTGCTTTTCTGTATGTCCTAAATTCTCTGGAAATAATACATAATACCTTCGTAATCAGAAAAACAACAATAAAAAGAAAGCAACAGCAGTTACTTTTAAAGACTCCCCAATCAAGATTTTCCTGCCTTGATTGAAATAGCAAAGCGTCATGCTAGTTCCGCATTGTCAGAAAATAGCTGGAGTGTTGGGGAAAGCATGAAAGGAAATAAACTGGTTAGTAACAAGTGGTGGAGGAGCTTTAAAGTAAGTGCTACTTTGTGATAAAAATGTACCTTATTCTGTTCTCACCCCTATTGGGTATAGTTGATCCATTAGAGGCAACTACCAAAAATATCTGCTTGTCTAGGAATCTGGCTTTCTGTCACATTGGGATCAGTAACAGCCTCTAAAGTTAATTTGTTCTTCCCACATTGACATGATTTAAAGTGATATGCACCCTTGTGAGATGAGTGGAGATAGTAGAAAATATTACAAGTTTCTGGAAGATCCATGGCCTTAGAGAGCAAACATACTGTAAACATAGTATATCTCTTCAGTAATGGAGAGATATACTATGTTTATCTAAGTATAAATTGATATTTATACTTCAGTAATGGAGAGAATTTCCATTAGAATAATTCCATTAGAATTTCCATTCCTATGTGCCAGGAATTTTCACGTTTACAGATGGAAAGCCACAGTCATGTAAAGTGTTGATTCTTCCTGAATTTACCCATAGACTCATTGCAATACAAGTCAAATTTCCAACAGGGTGTGTGTATACACACATGTGTGTGTGCACTTGACAGGCTGAATCTACAATTTATAAACAAGTACAAAGTCCTGAAGACAGCTTCAGTGCTTTCAAAGAAGAAGGACAAGGGCTTGTCCTATGAGATATCAGAACTTACTATATAAACCTCTTGTAAATCAGACCTTGTGTGATCTTGGTGCAGGAATAGATTAACTGAACAGAAGAAAGAACTCTGCAATAGGCTCCTGCAGAAACAAGACAGAGGCAGTACTGTAGATCTCTGGGGGAACAGATAGACTTTTTAATAACTGCTGTTAGGGCAATTTGGAATTGAAATTCATGTGAAAAATAATAAAACCAGGTCTTTGTATTATACCATTCACAAAACATTAAATCCAGAGAGACTAAAAAAAATAAACATTGGGTCCCACTTCTAGAATGATGGTGTAAGAAACTCTGTAGACATGCTTGTCAGATAAATGATTATAAATGGTGAAATGATAATTTGATTTTAAAAAACCACCCCAAACCCAAACATGTAAAGTGCCTGGAAATTTTCCTAATTAATTACCTACAGCACATGAAGAAACATTTATTCAAGAAAATCTACTAAATTCAGTAAGAATAGTAAGAATCTTACTTGAGCCATGACCTGCTTTCTCCCTCTCTCTTTGCCAGCTCAATGTGAAGGAAGCTTCATTCTGGATGGGGGTGCCAAGGAGACAGGGTTCCCTCTTCCCCGATTCCAGTCAAGGTATATGATATTTCCCTGGGAGGTCAGGATGGCAGCACAACTAATCCCTGCCAGCACCAGGCTGTGGAGACTAAATTCCAGGCAAATGCAACTGAGGAGTCTGGGGCTCTTATCTTCCATTCAGCTCTGACTCATAAGCTGGGGACTCTGCTGCTGGTGTGACAGGCCAGTGACACTGGGACATGAATTTCCCTCACCCAGTTTACTCATAGGATAGAGATTTCATGCTGGGAGAAGTGAGCTGAGAGACCAGAGCTAGAATTACAACTAAGGGGTATCATTCGAAGAGAACTGGAGCAGTGGCTTGGAGATTTTGGCCATGGGGAGAGACAGGCCATTAAAATGGAGAGCTCTAACTGAGAGGAATTTGGAACTGAGTATGAAGAAGTCTGAGCCTACAAGTGCTCTTAAAACAATGAAGATTTTGGTGGTAAGTAATTAAGAGGAGGCTGGTAGCTCTATGAGAACAACAAGCTGGACTGTAGGTCAGCTAGTTTACTAGGGAAGAAAATGAACAAAACAAAAAATAAACAAAGCCTTAGAGAAGTGTGTGAGACCATTAAGCACACCACCATATGTGCAGTAGAAGCACCAGAAAAAGAGAAGAGAGAGAAAGGAACAGAAAATTATTTGAAGGCTTAATGGCTAAAAACTTCCTAAATCTGATTAAAAAATTAATCAGTACATCCAAGAAACTCAACAATCTCCAAGTAAGATAAACATAGAGATCCAGATGCACTCTACTAAAACTATTGAAAGACAAAGACAAAGAGGAAAATTTGAAAGCAGCAGCAGGTATTGTTTTTACTCTTGTGCAAAGGAACTTCAATATGATTAACAGCTGACTTTTCGTCAGAAGCAATAGTAGCTGGCTGGCAGTGGAATGACATACTCAATGTGCTAAAAAACAAAACTGTAAACAAGGAAACTTATATCTGACAAAACTGCTTTTCAAAACTGAAGGCAAAATAAGGACATTCTCAGATAAACAAAAACAGACAATTCATTGCTACATACTCACCCTACAAAAGGTAAAGAAAGCTTTTTAGGCTGAAAGCAAGTAACCCCAGATGGTCATCATATCTATACCAAATACAAAGAGCACTGGCAAAAATAATTATGTAATTACACAAGACAGCATAAATATACATATTTATCCTCCTTTCTTGTTAGTTGATTTTAGGCAATTGTATAACATAATATGCTTATAACTGTATTATTGTGCCTGTAACATACAGAAATATAATATATTTGAGATAATAGCACAAAAGGATGTAAGTGGGTGCAAAACTGTATTGGAGTAAGGAAATGATATCAAATGATAACTTGAATCTATAAAAACACTGAAGAAAACCAGCAATGGTAAATAAGAAGATTAACATACAAATTATATAAATACATACTTGCTCTGATTTACTCCCTCAGCTTCTTTAAATGACAAAATTATTTAAAGCAATAAATTTTAAAAATGTTTTCTTGGGTTTGTAACATATATAGATTTATTTTGTATAACAGTAATAGCAGAAAAATGTAAAGTGTAAAAAAAATAGAAATGACATTTCTATATCTCACAGAAATTGAAAGTTTTAGTATGAATTTGAAGTAAATTCTGATATTTTAAGATGTATATGGTAAACACTAGAGAAACCACTAAAAACAGCCTCCAAAAATGTAGCAAAGAGATTATTAAATGACTTAAAATTTTACAACAGAAAACGTTCAGTCAGTGCAAAATAAAGCACTAAGGGGGAAACAGAGGAACAAATAAAATGAGACAGATAAGAAACATAAAGTAAAATTTCAAATGTAAATCCAACTTTCAATAATCATATTAAATGCTAATGAATTAAGCAACCCAATTACAAGGCAGAGATTTTCAGACTGGATAAAAAACAGTATTCAGATATATGCTGGCTGTAGGACATATACTTTAGAATTAAAGATATAAATAGGTTGCATGTAAAAACATGGTAAAAGAAACTATAAGAAAGCTGAAGGAGCTATACTTAACTTTAATACAAAACAATGTTATTAAAGATAAACAGGGGTTAAACAGATAATAAAAGGGCTAATTAATTTGAAAGATTTAATAGTTTTAAACATATGTACACCTAACAACAAACCCCAAAATACATGAAGCAAAAGCTGACAGAACTAAAGGAAGAAATAGATAAGAATAGACGGAGGCTTTAATATCCCACTTTTAATGATGACTAGAACAACCAGAAAGATCAACAAGAAAATGGAAGACTTGGACAAAACTGTAATACAACTAGACCTACTAGGCCCCTATAGAACACCTTACTTAACAAAAGCATGATGTACATTTTTCTCAAGTGTACATAGATCATTTTCCAGGATACACTCTATACTAGCCAGAATAGAAAGTTCAATAAATTTAAAAGAACTGAAGTCATACAAAATATGGTTCATCTACTACAATGGAATAAAATTAAAATCAATATCCAAATTAAATTTGGGAAATTCACAGATACATGGAAATTAAACAATACACACACACACACACACACACACACACAGCCAATGGGTCAAAGAAGAAATTACAAGGGAAAATATACTTTGAGGTGAACGAGAATAAAGACACAACATAACAAAACTTATGAGATGTAGCTAAAGGAGTGCTTAGAGAGAAACTTATAGATATAAATGCTCATATTAAAAAAGAAACATCTCAAATCAAACACTAATCTTTCACCATAACACACTGGAAAGAGAGAAAACTAAACTCAAAACAAGCAGGGCAAGTAAGTAGTAAAGATTAAAGTGGAAATTAATGAAAAGAGAACAGAAAAGCAATATAGTAACTCAACAAACCCAAAAGCTGGTTCTTAAAAATAAATAAAATCAACAAAATTGACAAAACCTTTAACTAGACTAACAAAACTTTTTTAAAAAAGTCTCAAATTACTAAAAATAGGAAGGGGGATGATATTACTACTGACTTTACAGAATAAAAAGGATTATAAGGGAAAAATATGAACAAGCGTATGCCAACAGGTTACACAACTTTGATGAATTAGAAAAATCAAACTACTGAAAGTAACTCAAGAAGAAATTTAAAAATCTATGTAAGTAAAGAGATTCAATTAATTATTTAAAATTTTCATACAGAGAAAAACACAAGACCAAACCGATTCACTGGTAAATTTTATCAAACACTTAAAGAATTCATACCAATTCTTCATAAACTCTTCCACAAAATAAGAGAAGGGAATATGTTCCAATACATTCTATGACTTCAATATCAACTTTATATCAAAACCAGGCAAGGCAACACAAGAAAACTACTGAGCAATATCCATTATGATTATAGATATAAAAAAATCCTCAACAAAATACTAGCAAACTATATCCAGCAATATGTAAAATATATCATATATAAAAAACTTATAAAATATATTTATAAAAAATATATATTTATCCAATTATACCCAATATCAAATCCAGTGTATAAAAGGGATTATACCTCACTACCCAATGCGATTTATCCCAGGAAGATTGGTTTAACATATGAAAATCAATTACTGTAATATACAATGCCAACAGGAAAAAGGGAAAAACCCTTTTGTTGCAGAAAAAACATTTTGTCAAAAAGGGGTTTTGATAAAAGCACTCAACAAAGTAAGAACCAAAGTGAACTTCCTCAACCTCGTAAAGGCTATCTATAGAAAATCCACAACTAATATTATACTTAATGGCAAATGACTAATATTTTCCCCTTAAATAATGAACAAGACAAGGATGTCTGTCTTCCTCACTGCTATCCGAAATTGTACTAAAGCTTCTAATCAGGGAAAGAAAACAAAATATAAGGCATCTACATTAGAAAGGAAGAAATAAAACTATCTTTACTTATAACCACACTATCTTTTTATAGATCATCCTAAGTCATTCAATTTAAAAACTACTAGAACTAACAAATGGGTTTTGCAAATTTGCAGGGCACAAGGTCAATATACAAAATCAATTGTATTTCTATACTTTAGCAATAAACATTCTGAAAATGAAATCATGAAAACAATTTCATTTGCAATAGATTCAAAAATTAAAATACTTACTGATAAATTTAACCAAAGTAATGCAAAACTATATTCTGAAAACTAAAAAAAAAAGTTGAAATTAAAGAAGATCAAAATAAATAGAAAGACTCCCATGAGCTGGAAGACTTAATACTGTTAAGATGGCAATACTTTCTAATTGATCTACTCATTTGATGTAATACCGTTCCAAATCCCAGCTTGCTTCTTCACGAACTTGAGAAGCCGATACAAAAATTCATATGAAAATTCAACGGACTCAGCATAATCAAAACAATCTTGCAAAAGAATAACAAGCTGGAGGACTCACACTTCCTGACTTCAAAATTTACTACAAGGCTAGAGTAATCAAGACAGTTTGGTATCAGCATAAGGACAGATATGTAAGATCAAAGGACTAGAATTGAAAGTCCAGAAACAAATACTCACAACTACAGTTAATGGATTTTTTACATGGGTGCCAAGACAATTCAAAAGAAAAGAATAGTGATTAAAGCAAATGATGCAGGGATAACTGGATATCCTCACACAGAAGTCTGACACGGAACCCCTACCTCACACCACATGCAAAAAGTCACTCAAAACAGACTTAATGTAATGTAAAAACTAAGCATAACAGCTACAACAATAAAACTCTCCTTTTTTTTTGAGACAGAGTCTCGTTCCTTCACCCAGGCTGGAGGGCAATGGTGCAATCTCAGCTCACTGCAACCTCTCCCTCTTGGGTTCAAGCAATTTTCCTGCTTCAGCCTTCCAAGTAGCTGACATTGCAGGCACCCACCACCAAGCTCAGCTAAATTTTTTAGCACAGATGGGGTTTCACTATATTGGCCAGGCTGGTCTCAAACCCCTGACCTCAGGTGATCCACCTGCCTTAGCCTCCCAAAGTGCTGAGATTACAGGTGTGAGCCACTGTGCCCTGCCAGATAAAACTTTTAGAAAAAAAAGTAGTGAATCTTTATGACTTTGGGTTAGACAAAGCCTTCTTAAATATGACACCCAAAGCACAAGTGACCAAAGAAAACCATAGGTCAATTGACCTTCATGAAAATGAAAAACTTTTGTGCTTCTTAGAATAACATAAATAAAGTGAAAAGAAAACCCACAGGATGGGAGAAAATATTTTTAAAGCATATATCTGACAAGGGACTTGTATCCAGAAAAATATAAAGAACCCTTGTAACTTTGTCTTAAACAGACTAACTCAATTAAAAAATAGGTAAAGGATATGAATAGACATTTCTCCAAAGAAGATACATATACATGATCAACAATCACATGAAAAGATATTTAACATTATTATCCATTAAGGAAATGCAAATCAAAACCACATGAGATACCATTTTAAGCCCATGAAGTGACTATAGTTAAAAAGACAAATAATAATAAGTATTGGTGAAGATTTGTGGAAATAGAAACTTATACACTGCTGGTGGACATATAAATTGCAGAGCCACTTTGGAAAACAGTCTGGCAGTCCCTCAACATCAACATTAGCTTTATATTAGAGTTAATTTTTGCATATGGTGTGAGGTAGGGGTCCACTGTCAGACTTTTTATGAGGATATCCAGTTATCCCTGCACTGTTGAACATAAAATTGACATATGACCCAGCAATTCTACTCCTAGGCATACACCCAAGAAAAATAACATATGTCGACACAAAAACTGGTATACAAATGTTTATAGCAGCATTATTCATGATAGCCATAAAGTAGAAACAACTCAAATGTCCATCCACTGATAAATGGATAAAATTTGATATATCCATGCAATAGAATTTTATTTGGAAATAAAAACGAAGACCGATACATGCCATGACATGGGTGAATCTTGGAAGTCAGTCACAAAAGACCACATACTGTGTCATTCCATTTATATGCAATGTCTAGAATAGGCAAATCTTTACAGATAGAAAGTAGATGAGTGGTTGCTAAGAGTAGGGGGTGGGTGGGTAGTGTGAGAGCAGGAAGGGAAGGAATGGGGGATAACTGTTAATGGATGCAGAGTTTCTTTTTGGGGATGGTAAAAATGTTTTAAAATAGATTGTAGTGATGGTTGTAGAACTCTGTAGATATATTAAAAACCAATGATTACATTTTAAATGGGAGAATTGAATAGTATGTGAATTATATCAATAAAGTTGTTATGTTTAAAAAGCTAAAAGTGAAAGGCAAAACTGTAAAGTTAGCGATGATGTAGAATAATGTAGGGCCTTGGGAGTAGGGAAAGATTTTAAAAAACACAAAATCTATTAGTCATGAAGGAAAACGTGGCTAAACTCAATTTTATGAAACTTAAGAACTTCCACCCTTAAAAAGAAAAAAATATGATAGAGTGAAAGGTTGAACTACCAGTAGAAGAATGTTTATAATAAATATAATCAACAAAGAATAGGTATCCAGAGTATATTTTAAAAACTTCCGTAAGTCCATACAAAAAAAGAAACAACTTACATGTAAAAAACTTGTCCAGGTACTTCACAGAAGAAGAATCAAAATGATCAATAAATAAATAACATGATGCCTAGCTTCATTTGTAATCAGGAAAGCATCAATTAAAACCACAAAGAGATACCATTACATATCTACCACTAAAAATGTTTTCTAGTCACAAGTGTTAGTAAGAGTGTGAATTATGGGAACTCACATACTGTTGTTTCCAAGGAAAGCTGGTCAACAATTTTGGGAGAGTATGGTGATACCTAGAAAGGTGGGCGAAGCACAGTGCCTGTTGTATACCCCAGAGGAACACTTTCACAGGTGCACGGAAAGACATATCCGAGAATGATTCTAGTTGCATTGCTTGGAATATCCACAAATGGGAACTAACCCAAATGCTGGCTGTCAACAGGAGAATGGATAAATTGCGGCACAGTCATATAAGGGAATATCCAGGGATGAAAAGAACAAGGTACGACTATATGCATGAGTCTTACAAATAAGATACTGAGTGAAAGAAATAAATCTGAAAAGAACACCTCCAGCATGGTTCCACTTATATGGAATTTTAAAAAAAGAGAAAGTAAACCATGTTGAGACACATTTATAAATGTAAATTTAGATAACTATAAAGAAAGCCAGAAGATGATTACCACAGAATGGACAGTGGTCACCTCCAGGCAGGGAGGAGGACGTGAGTGGGAAGGGGCATGAGAGGGGGAGTGTTTCTAAAGCACAGCCTAATTCCTAAAACGTGGCTCTTGTCTTCATGATCATTCTTTTAACTGCATGTACACATTTTCATCCCACTGTCTGTAAGCCATACTTCATAATACAAAATGAAGAAAAAGTGGCTTCCCTTCCAGTTCTATGAATGTGCCAGTAGGTCAGCCTTGCATGTGGACACAGCTGTGTGCAGGGTTGTGTGTTCAAGCATTCCTATGAGTACTCAGCTCTCACTCGAGTTAAACACGCTGGCCAGGATGCCGTGGACTGAGGAAGAACATGAGGAAGCAGGGCCTCTGTCCTCCACGGAGAAAGTTAGCCAAGTTAGCTGTGGCTGTATGACTTACTTTTCCAAGGAAATGGGAGTTTAAGTGAATGTGTGTCAATTCCAGGCTCTATGCTGGGGTTTTACTCCCTCTTCACATCCTCTTCCCTATCCTGCACTTTCTCCTGGTCATCCCAGAGCCCAAACCCTGATGGGTCTAGCAGGGGCTGCCCAGACTCCCCCTGTCTGGGCACGGGGGTGGGGACAGCCACCCTCTCACGGAGGAGGTTTGCTCAGCATACCCCTCTCCTGCCAAAATCCTCCAGGTTCTCAGATGCTTGGTTTTCCCTACAGTGCTGATTGCAGAAGCCCATGTGGGCATGGGTCTGTGAGCTGAGCCCTTGCTGACCTATGTTGGATGTATACTGTGAGTGAGAAATAAGGTTTTACTGGGGTGCTGAGGTTTTGCAGTTGTTTGTTACCGTGGCATAACGTAACACTCCTCTGAAACCTCCATTTCTTTGCAACGTGGGTAATAATTTCCACCTACTTGTAATGATTGTTCGTTCTCATCATTCCCTCCTCCTCCTCCTCTCACTTTAAACCAGAGGCAAGAACACTAAGAAATAACTCATTTGTTGAATTAGTCATTTACTTACAAGAAATAACTCATTTGTTGAATTAGTCATTTACTTATAATCCAGACTGTGATTGTTTGGAAAACTGGAGAGGGATTTCTCCAATCAAAGACAAATTTGCTGGCTCATGTGGGGTTGACAGCACTCACAGGATCATGAACAGCTGGATGGTGTAGTTCATCTCCTGATGCTGGGGAGTGTGAGTGATCACCTACTTTAGATTGCATCTCAACTCTGCTAGGGAAACGGCTCAACTCCCTCAACTTAAAACTAGTAGCTTGAGCCACACAATACATACTCTGAGTTAACTGAGAAACACATTATTTCAGCCACTTGTTTTAGATATGCGTGGGCACACTCAAGTCAGGCCTCACAGGGAGGGCATGGAAAGAGAAAGTGAAATAGGAGGTGAGAAGATGAGGAGGAGGACAGGGAAAGAAAGAGGGTGCAGGGAGAGACAGAGACAGAGAGAGAGAGAGGGGGGGAGGGAGAGAGAGAGAGGGAGGGAGAGAGAGAGAGGGAGGGAGGGAGAGACAGAGAGAGAGAGGGAGGGAGAGAGAGAGAGGGAGGGAGAGAGAGAGAAGATCTCAACACAACACGACTGAACTCC
>CAUYLG010008656.1:0-63727 GCA_963573385.1 Cacajao melanocephalus
AGTAATCTCTGATGGTGGTTTGTATTTCTGTGGAATTGCTGGTGATTTTTCCAATTCAGGAAGCATAGCATAAACTACTACTGAGTAGGATAGGGCTTGGAGAACATTACTTTTGTAGCTCACAATTCATTAAAATGGAAGGGTTTTCATGAATGCAAAGCACTGTATAAAACCTTATTAAACCAACCAGTTGTGAAAACAAGCAAGCTAAGAGACAACAAAGTAATAGTACAAAAGCAAACCAAGACGTGAGAAGTCCCTGTGACTAATTCTTAAAACGAGAAAGAAGAGGAGCATTTGAGCAATAGGCACCCTAAGCTAATTTATTCTCCTTAAGGGATGAGGAACTTGAGGTCCAGAGAGATGAAGTGATCACTCAAGTCCCAGGCACTGGTCAACAGCAATGCATGATAGTGAAGAGCATTCTTGTGAGACTCAAAATATGTTGGTCTACAAATGACATTATGAGATGATCCAGCATATCTTGTTTGGAACATGGAGACAGTGGACTGAATGACAGCTGTCTCCCTATTATTGTCACAGTTAGTTATCCACATCTACAGGTTCTACATCCCAAATTCAACCAACTGTGAAACAAAAATATTTAGGAAAAATAAAACAATAAAATAACAAAACAACAATGAAAACGAATACAAATTTAAAATACAATATGGTATAACAACTGTTTGCATAGTATTTACATTGTATTAGGTATTATAAATAATCTAGAGATGATTTAAAGTAGATGGGAGGGTGTACAGAGGTTATATGCAAATACTAGGCCATTTGCAATAAGGGACTTGAGCATCCATGAATTTTGGTATTTATTGGGGGTCTTGGAACCAATGCTCCATGGGTTAGAGGAATTGGAGATATGACTATTTGTGTTTCACACTCCTACTTCACAGCAGCAAGAGTGAGGGGCATCATCAAGGCTCAGGGAGTCTGACGGATACCACCAGCAGTCATGGAGGAAAGAGTAATGCTTCCTCAAGCAGAAGTTTTCTGATTTGGGCCTTGAGTATCACACGTCTCAGCAAGGGGAGGATAATCTCACCCTTTGCTCTTCCCCCTTTGTTCTCATCCTCGTCTCTCCCTGCACCTGCTTTCCTTGTGTGCTCCACCCTGGCCATCTTCTCTGTTTACCACCCTGGATCTGGTGGGGTCATGGCATTGAGCTCTCCATGTCCGTGATGATTAGCTGCCCAAGAAAATGAAGAAAATGAAAACAGAAACTGCTTGGGAACTTTGCTGAACTCAGTAAGCTCTTTAACCTTTTCTGGACATCCCCAGTGCTCACAGAACAGCTCTTCTGACCTTTGAGGCAGCGTTTTGTCATCACTCAAGAAAGACGCACAGCCTCCTGCTGGCACTTTAGGTATGTGTTCCTGGCTTCCTGTCTGCCACCTCCAGAGGCTGGTACATTTGTCAACAGGTGTGAAGATCAGTGCCTTCATTACACAGATTTGGTTTCAGTGGGAGGCACAGTTACCACCTCCATCTGCCATTTCTGCAGGTTACCTGCTTTACTGCCCCTTGGCCTTATTTCCTTCCATAAAAGATACATTATTATGTCTGCCCCCAAAAGTCATATTTTTGGGGTCATCTGTTTTATCTCTATAAATTAGATTCTGAAAAGATGAGGAACAATCATAATGAAAAATTGCCCCTACTGAAAACTAATTCTGTTGAAGTCAGGGTCCTCCAGGTCCACAGAATAAAGGAGAAAATTTTAAAGTTTTCTCCTCTGTGTGCTCCTTATTTCTCTCAGCATTTTTGGCTACTTGATACTTTGCAGTCAGTTTCTTATTAAAGATAACGTAAGCTGGCCGGGCGCGGTGGCTTACGCCTATAATCCCAGCACTTTGGGAGGATGAGGCAGGAGGATCACCTGAAGTCAGGAGTTCAAGACCAGCCTGGCCAACATGGTGAAACCCCGTCTCTACTAAAAAATATACAAATTAGCCCAGGTGTGGTGGCACGTGTCTATTACCCCAGCTACTCAGGAGGCTGAGGCAGGAGAATCGCTTGAACCTGGGAGGTGGAGGTTCAAGTGAGCAGAGATCACTCCACTGTACTCGAGCCTGGGTGACAAAAGTGAGACTCTGTCTCTAAATTAATTAATTAATTAAATAAGCTAAGCTTTTAACCTACATTCTTCATAGCTTTTTGTTTATGTTTGCTGGATACTATGAAATAGATTAAAGAGAAAGAAAACATACGATTTATAATATTTAATAATGTTTATAAAACCATATCTATGTAAAATTACATGATGCTTAAATAAAACAGTGTTAATACCTTACATTGGGCACATTCATGCTAACTTTCTTCACATACTGCTTTACAGAAGAGAGCGAAGAACAGGAGGCAACCCAAACAATCAACCATCACAAACTGCACGCAGGCTTCTCATCCTTATTCAGAGCACAATATCAACATTTTTGCTCTGTGGCAGGTTTCAACTGGCTGCTGAGAATGAGAAAATAGCTTTATAACCCAGGAGTTTTGCTCACCACAGAACTCAGTTCATAAGTCTGCAGGAAACTCTATATACCTTAGAGGATAAATGCCTCTTAAAATTCTTGTGAAAGAATTTGGGAGAGGTAGGGCTTAGGGAATTTGGGGATAGCCACGAAATTGTCCCTAGATGATTTCTGGTTAGAACAGGCTTATCTGCGATATGGGTCTAATTATTAGCAACCAGTATTTCCTTGGGAAATATCCACAGAAGTTCTCTCATTCTGGGAAAGACTGCTGCTTTTCCAAATAAGAGAATTCCCCCTTGCTCTCGGGGTCAAAGAGAGATGGAAGCTTCTCTAGTCTGGACGTTTTCTACCAAGACTAACCTGAAACTTCGGTAAAGGAGAGAGAGGAGCCAACAGCTCCCAACACTATCACAAATGCAAAAGAACACTTTGAGCAGAATTAAATTGTTTTCTAAAACATATACAGCTTTTCTTCCTAAGAACACTATGATTATAATAAAATCTTCATATATCTGTGGACACTCCTAATATTTGCAAGCTTATGTCATGGTGGGGGTACGAGATGAATGTTCAGAACCATCACATAGCCATCATCATCTGAGGTAGGGCATTAGGAGCAGTTGACTGTAAGAGCCACACGATTTCCCATCCTCGCCATTGTACTCTTTGTAGCAGACGGAAAACAGGCACAGTGCCTGGAATAACTGAACTGAGTAAAGATGGGTAGAATTGTGTGTTTTCCATATTTAGGTTTCAACATATTCCTATGTCTAAATTGGTATCAGCAAGGGAAGTTTTCCTGCTGAAGGAGATTGTTGTTCTTTAAGGCTTAAACTTTTTGTTACTTCATGGCATTCAGACGGAATTCGTTTCAAAAAAGACTCTCATTATTACTTTGCAGGGGCTTGTTCATTACAGATTCAGTTCTGAGTTTCAGGGCAACGTATTTGCAAATTGCTACCCATAATGCAAAACTAACCCCCAAAGAAGCTGATTTTTTTTTCACAGTTTCTATTTTGTGATATAGGATTATGTTGATTTCATGAACATTTTAAAAAGAAAATTCTTTCCTGCTGAGTAACACCGCTCAGTAAAAACCCAGGAAAGATGAAGCTTCCTAATTAGACACTCAGATGAAGACTCCTAGCACAGTGGAAGAAAGTTGAAAAGAAAAGAAAAATAAAGAAAATAAGTTTCTCAACAGTACTTGATGATAATCCTTTTAGGGTTAAAAAATGTTCCTTTTCTTTCTCTATTCTGTTGGAGCTCACTGAAACACTAGTTAGACTTGTGGTAAATGAAATAGCACTGTTCGTTCAGGCCAAAAGACAAGAGCTCCTCTACAAGGTAAGAAGTTTCTCTTTCAATTAAAGTACTCAGTGAGTGCATAACATTTTGCTGGAGATGTTGTGAAGCGGTTGAATAGATGCCCTTTAAGGTACCCGAAAACTCTGAAATTCTATAGAACTATAAAGTCTATTAGTGTTTTCTTACTGTCAAGAGAGAAAAGAGAGGGAGATAATATTTTGGGGCATCTACTAAGTGGCAGTTGTCAATATAAAGCACAGGTTGTCCACAGCTGGTGTTGGTAATTTTAATATAGTTTTAAAAGAGTAACAGCAAATTTCTTAAACTTATATATTTAAAAACATTTTCTGCTGGGAATGGTGGCTCACACCTGTAATCCCAGCACTCTGGGAGGCAGAGGCGGGAAGATCACAAGTTCAGGAGTTCAAGACCAGCCTGTCCAAATGGTGAAACCCCATGTCTACTAAAAATACAAAAATTAGCCGGGCGTGGTGGCATGCGCCTGTAGACCCAGGTACTCAGGAGGCTGAGGCAGGAGAATTGCTTGAACATGGGAGGCAGAGGTTACAGTGAGCCGAGATCATGCCACTGCACTCCAGCCTGGATAACAGAGTGAGACTCTGTCTCAAAAAAAAAAAAAAAAAAAAAAATTCACCTACACTATGTTATTTGATTCTTCTATCAGCCGATGAGGTGAGAGGGCAGATGTCTCCATTCTCATTTTGTAGGTGGGGATTGCAGCAGAGAGCTGTGTGACTGGCTTTATGCACACAGCTAGTCACTGAGGGTTTATCTAACGGTGACCAATAATCACAATCCACTAGGTTGCCAACATCGGTAACAGCTGCAAAAGTAAGAAGCTGGGTGTACCAATTCCCAGGATCTTTCTCACCTGATAAATGAAGAGAAATAATAACCGTCCAATCTACTTTAAAAGTGTTTTGAGCATAAACAAACAATATCCAGAAGAGAGGCAATGATTTTGATGCAGTTTTTAAAATAACATGTGGGTGTGGGGGTGTAAGGTACAAGGGTGGAACCATAACAGTAGCATCTCTGCAACAGTATTTCACTGTAGATTTCAGTGTGCCAGTGCAGCCTTATTCACAAGTTAAAAGTTTCCATTTGTTGAATTTGTTCATTTGGTCTCTGCTGATTAAATTAAGATATCCTCTGAGTATAGAAAGATAGAAAGGATAAGGGTAATTTTTAAAAGGTCATAGTTCTATAGCAATTCACTAGCAATGTGGTAGATTTTTGTTTTGTCTCTATACACAAACTTTTAAAAATAGTTTAATGATATGATTTATAATTTAGTAGTTTTCTGTTTGAAATATAAACTGCATAGTTTTAAAAAATCTAATTTTTAATGGTCATATATAATTTCATCAGAGATTAGCTGTTTACTGATTAATAGGCATTTAGGTTAAAAAAACATAATGAATATTTATTGGGCCCCTTCTATGTGCTAGACACATTTTAAATGAAAAGTGGATATTATTTTCCTTTTTAGTTTTTTAATGAGAAAACAGCCTTAGGTGGGGCAAAGCCAGAATTCGAACCATTCACGATAAAATTTGCCTTTTCTAGCTGTTGGGGCTCAGAATATGATACCCCAATGTATGGCACCTTGGCATACTGAGTACTTTAAGCTACAGGAAACAGAGAAAACTTCAGAAGCAGAAGGTCTCTGACCTTCTCCTGCCTCCTTTCTCTTAGAGATCCTTATGTGACAGGTGTCTTGCCCTTTATCTGTCGGAAAGCAATGAAGAGAGAGGCACAGGGAAGAATCTGAACAAACAAGCCCCTAGTTTATTATCATTAAGTTATTCCCTTTTTTGCCCAAATATATACTTTACGTGACCCTCTATTTTTCATCAAACCTAAGCATAAAAATTTACAGTTGTCTTTGGGTCTTCATTTCTAAAGGCTCTGTGTTGTGTAGAATTCATAAAATGTATTAAATAAATTTGTTATGTTCTTTATTAACCTGTCTTTTGTTAGAGGAATATCAGCCAAGAACCTTGGGATGGGTGATGAGAAGATATTATTTCCCCGCTCTCTACCACATAGCCCATGTTAATTGCTATAACACAACTTTTTAAATAAAGCATTTGTCTTGTCTAAAACTAGCTGCACACACTCTGGTAGTTTGAGATTCAAAGAAATTGAGCATAAGGTTTTTTTTTTTTATTTGTTTCTGTCACTGTCTTCTATATGTTTTCATTTGAAATTAAATCTAAGAATTAAGATTCCAAGAAAATAAGAAATTGCTTTGGTAACCCAAATAAAACAGGTTTAAACTCTAAGAATACGTAGGGCAGGATCTGGCCTCAAACAATTGATTGACATTTGGAGTTCAGTGGAGTTGGGTTCTCAGTGGAGTATGGGATCCTATGAAAAGCTAGGACCTTCACTAACTTTATTTCCTCCTTGAACTCAAGGGTAGCTATAGGTTTCATAGTGTTTTTATTTATAATGCATTAGTGCTTCTAGGTCTAAAAGAGAAATGAAGGATAAAAGTTCTAACACGGAAAATGAACCAAGGAATGCATTCCACAAAGGCTAATAAATGTACCTTTTAAAAAACATAGAAAAATTAGTTAATTTAAATGATCACATCTGTGATTCAAAATACATCTGGCCTTACAGAAAACAGCTGGGTACAGAAGCCAAGCTAGTGAAGGCTGAATACATTGTAGCAGAGAGATAATTGGTCTCAGAAGTAAAGATTTCCAAATGCGCAGCTATTCAACATTATTTCAAGGAGTGTCTCTGGAGGAAGATTGATCTTGACATGCCATTCTTCTTTCCATGGTGTCCTCTGACTGTGCATGAAGACAATGACAGTTAGCAGGGGAGCTGGAGAGGAAAGCTCCTGGAGCATTTGCAGGAGAGTCATCTTGTGGCAGACAGACTCAAGTCGGTCAGGATGTCGACTCTGTTTCTGTCCATTGTCTTCAAAGCAAGCCCTGACTATCAGTAGAAGAGTAAGACTGTTTGAAGAGGCATCAAATTGGCAGAGTAAGGGCTGAACATTCAGCTAGTCCTTCGTGCCAACAGTTCTTAATTCACAGGCTTGGGAGACCTGGAAAATGGAGTGATTACTGTCAATGTTAGATTTTTGATGTTTCCAGGAGTGAGTTTTGTGCATTGAAAAGATTATTCAGAGGTAACTTATTTTAACTATTAATATTCCCTTTAGTAGAGCCATTCACTTAAAATCTGAGGGTTTTGAACATGTAAATCTTAATATTTTATGCATAACACTGGTAAATTTTTGTAGGGCCCTTGATTCATGTTTGATAGTATTTACAAACTGAAATCATTAACCTTCTGTAAATATTTTAAGCTGCATGTATAAATGTAATATTACTGACTTTCTTTTTTTAGTAGTCTGCTTTAACAAACTTGCTCAAATTCTTAAATAATTATTATAAGTACAATAAATTTACCTTCTGAATAAGGTGAATGTTAAGATCCTTTAAATCACTGGTTCTTAAAGTGTGGTTTCTGGACCAGCAGCATTAACACCACCTGAGATTGGTTAGCAATGCAAATTATCAGGCTCCCTCCCAGATCTACTGAATAAGAAACTGGAGATTGGGTCTTAGCCAGCTGTGTTTTAGCAAGCTTTCATGTGATTCTGATGTATGCTAAGGATTGGAGACCAATGAATTAATTGTTCCAATACTATATGCAGCCCAGGCTGAAGTGCAGTAGAGCAATCAGGGCTCACTGCAGCCTCAACCTCCTGGGCTTAATGGGATCCTTCCACTTTGTCCTCCTGAGTTGCTGGGATTAGAGGCATGAGCTACCATTTCTGGCCCACTTATAAGATTTCAAGTTAATTGCACAAGTCTAAATCAAACCCTTAATTACACATTTTCTATCCTAATCATAAGTATTATGTGTTGGAACATCCCAATATATCAAATCTTTAATGCATTTTAAATACCTAAATTATCTCACATGAATATCTCTGAATCCAACATAAAAATGTAAATACTAAGAGGTATAATGTACTTAATTTTTTCTTAAAAACTGTGTCCACTAAGAAAACAACTGTGGTGTTGTCTATTAAAGAAATGACATTCTAAATTAGCTCCTTAGCTCCAGGAGGCTGCTAATTGACCTGAGATTTTGTTGGGTGCAAGGTCTGGAACTGGTGACATGAAGGTTCTTTTTATAGTCACTGATCCATAGAACCCAAAATTTAATAAGAGTGTGTGGTCCTCTTTCCCAACTGTCTTGAGTGTAAGATGCCTCATTCCTTGATTTATTTTTTTAGAGCCGAGTGTTCAGTCTGGGGTGCAGTGGTGGAATCATAACTCACTGCAACCTCCAATTCCTGGGATCAAGCGATCCTCACGACTCAGCATCCCAAAATGCTGGGATTATAGGAAACAGCCACTGTGCCTGGCTCATTTCTTGATTTTTAAGGGACATTAGAGTCCACAGGCTTCATTCAACTAAACCACCTCCCTAGCTTTTGTTAATTAATTTATTACTTTCTTCCATTCTGAATTCATTTATTGCTCTTCGTGTCAGGGTAACAACTGATCTCCATATTTAAATGACTTCTAGTTGAATTCAAACAAAGCTGCATGATTCTACAAAGGCTATTTCCATGACAATGACATGGGACCTATGAAACCTTATGCACCCTACAGGTGGTCAGTGAATCATAAGTATTTGGTTTTATGCTTATAACTACAATTACTTTTCAGTTGAGTGGAGATGCGGTTGTACTCAAAATATGGCATTTTCAAGTGTTACTGATTATATAGTAGTTTTTTTGTCATCTTGTATTATTTTCATCTCTGGGTGTTAAAATACAGCTGTATGTGAGTATTCACAAAATTGTTTTCTGTTAACAGTCCTCACTTGGAAACCACCACTGTAAGCAAATGGATAGGTACTCTATGCGAAGTGCATTTAGCCATTTGTCTTACTAATTATGATCCAAAACCAACATATTTGCAGCCACAACAAAGCATGCAGTGCACAGAGACTGCAAATATATGCATTTCTGTATGATATACAGGCCTAAAGATGTTACTGCTAACCTAGCATCATCAAGAGGATATATTTAGAATGGATTTTCAAGTGAAATATTGCAGATCTAATTCTGGCTAGCTTGAGTACTTTCCTTTTTCTATTTATGTGAACAAACTACTTATCAACATCTCCATTACCCACCACCAAGGGACATCTCTTGCCAGGATTATTCCAGTGGTCTTCCTGCATATACCCTCACCATCTGCATCCCCATATATGCCCCTCCATCCATTTACACAGCCTCCATAGTGAGCCCATAGAACCCTAAATCAGATTATGCCACTCTTTGGCTCTAGATCTTCCAATGCCTTTCCTTCTCATTCTCAGGAGGAGACATTCTTTACAATGACCTCTGGGGCCCTCTGTGATGTGACCTTCATTCTCTTTTCCTACCTCGTTGCTACTTCTCTCCTCCAGCTACACTGATCTCTTTTATAAACACACCAGGCATATCTTGCCTTAGGACCTTTGAATTTGTAATCTCCATTTTCTGGTATGTTCTATTCTTAGTGTTCACATGAATTCTTAACTCATCTTCTTTAAGTCTTTGCTCAAATATTACTTCTTTGGTAAGGCCTTTCCCATTTACCTAACTGAAATGGCAATGTTCACCTTTGCACTATCTTTACCTCCCACCCTTCCCCACTCCTGCTCTCTCTTCTTTTCATGGTACTTACCACTTTTAACTTACATATTGTCTTCCTCTTCCTTGTACATTTTTACTTTTTGTTTTTTCCCCATCTACTATAATCCCTATGCCTGAAATAGTGCCTGCACATGGTTAGCACCTACATAAATAATGATTGGCCAGGTGTGGTGGCTCACACCTGTAATCCCAACACTCAGGAAGGCTGTGGCAGGTGAATCGCTTGAGCCCAGGAGTTTGAGACCAGCCTGGGCAACATGGTGAAACACGATCTCTACAAAAAAAATACAAAAATTGGCAGGGTGTGTTGGCTCACGCCTGTAATCCCAGCACTTTGGGAGACTGAGGTGGGCGGATCATGAGGTCAGGAGTTCAAGACCAGCCTGCCCAACATGGTGAAACCCTGTTTCTACTAAAAATACAAAAATTAGCTGGGTGTGGTGGCATATGCCTGTAATCCTCGCTACTCAGGAGGCTGAGGTAGGAGAATGGCTTGAACCTGGGAGCGGGAGATTGCAGTGAGCCGAGATCATGCCACTGCATTCCAGCCTGGTGACAGAGTGAGATTCTGTCTCAAAAACAAAACAAAACAAAACAAACTCAAAAATTAGTGAGCACGGTGATGCATTCCTATAGTCCCAGCTGCTCAGGATGAGGCAGGAGGATCACTTGAGCCTGGGAGTTAGAGGCTGCAGAGCCTGGGAGTTCAAGGCTGCAGTGAGCTGTAATTGTACCACTGCACTGCAGCCTGGGCAACAGAGCAAGATCCTGTCTCAAATAAATAAATAAATAAATGTATAAAAAGATAAATAATGGTTGAGTAAAATAAATACATAAAACCTGAAATGAAGAAGAGATCTGTTTCTTATTTATCCCAACCATCTTTCATTAACAGTCCCATAATATAATGCTACACATTCTGGGCATGGTTCTTGCTAGAGGATGGATGTGCTGTGAACAGCTATCACAGAGAGTAGCTATCATAACAGAGACATCCTCTTTCTAGACCTAGAGTGAGTCGAAAACAGGGTGTGGTGTCAGAGCTTCATGTGACAGGGTGAATATAGCACCCATCTATAACTCCTGTCTGTAACCAGGGCTGAGAAATTTTGAAAAGCTCCTCCTTCTCTAGTCTTGTCTTTCTCTGCCCTCCCACTCCTAACACCACCCTGGGTCCATCCTCAAGGCTGTAACATCAGAAGTAGGGAAGATGGGGCCTACCTCTCTGTTGCTTGTTTTCTCCTAGGAACATGAACATCTGGTATTATGGGCTCAACTCTTTTATCTTATTTCAAAGGCAAGTTTAATAAATCAGAACATTCTTCTGATTTGGATTTATAAGCCAGTGTAGGTCAAGTGTATTTTTATATGTAGCAGACAGTGTCTGCTGTTTTTGTAGCTCTTCACTGGCCCTTCTCTCTGCCACTGGATGTAGAAGTCAGAAGACTACATCTCCCAGACTTTCTTTGCCAGCTGGTTTCCTGGTATAAAATGCTTCCTGGCTTCTAATAACAGGCCTTAGCAGGATATTGCAAAAGAAAGGAGAAAAAGCACACTCAAATGCTTCAGGCAGTAGCATTCACAGCAATGGCAGCCACCTGAGATGCTACCAGTGGGTGTAGGTTCTAATGTCGTTGTGGAAATGCAGCTCTCACTTTTCTGCTTAGGAGTTGTATGGTTCCATCAGAATAGCAACCTATGTGAGGTCACAGGATCCAGACCAGGAGTGGTGGTGGCTTCCTAATCTTAGGGTAACAACCATTCTCTCTCTTGCTTTTAAACACTCTTTCCTTCAACCTCAGCAATTCCAACTCCTCTATAGCCAATGTCCTTTCTTAATAACCCTCTGTTTTAAATACACAGCACGATCTCCCTCTTCCTGACTGGTGTTTCACTCTTTGAATCCTAGATGTATGATTTTGCCTCTATTTTTCAAATGGATAAAATCTTAGCAATATGGTTATTATTCTCTAAAATCAGGAAATCACAAAGAAAACCTTAAGAAATATCTCAAGAAGCAATGAGTTGTGGAAATAAACAAAGATCAACCAAATGAGAACCAGCAAAAGCTATTTATTCAGAGCTTGCTGTAACAAGGGAGTTAACCTCTGTAACTTGTGTTTTGGCAGAAACACAAAGGCAGCCCAGAAGCAAAAAGCTTTAGAGTAGAAAAAAGGGAAGGCTTCTGCTCTGACTAGAGGCTATTGGCATGGGGAAGGTGCAGGTGGGCTAATTAGAAGTGGGGCACACCATGTGGTTGATTAGGGATGCATATTTGGCTTTCACTAGTTGGTCCTAAGTTGGTAGGCAGGTCAAAGCTTAAAGGAGCTCTCAGTTATTCATCAAGTCTTCGCCATTTTGGCCAATTGTTACAAAGGTTATTGTTTGACTTCCTGCACTGTTATAGAGATAGCAGTCTGACTTTCTATAAGTCTAATATTTATAGTTGACTGGCCTCCCGGGCTGGCTATTATAGATTACAGGTTAATTTCCTGAGCAGATTGTTTGTGGTTGTGGGTCAGAGTTCTATTTTTATATAGGGTCTGACCATTATCCATTTGTATATTCAGTTTCTCAGGGCTAATACTCTTGTGGTTGACCTTGGGGAAGAGTATTGGGACTAGGTGAAGGCTATAAGCTTAGGTAAAAGGGAAGAACTACAGGTCTTAGGTCTTTTAAGCTCTTCAAGTCAGATCATGAGCCACATAGCATAATAAGGGTTGATATCAAAAGACAGATTTGATATTTCAGAATTGCTTGGTCAATCAACCTTTTTTCTTGAGATCTGAACTAAATAAAATTCAGAAAAATGTGGGAAGGGAATTTCAAGTGTTAAATAAGTTGACGATTCATTTATTTTTCAGATAACCTCCCCACCCCGAATTATATTTTGAGGAGTTTGCACAGATTTTCCAGTATGCTTTGAGCTATGCTGCACACATTTTGTCTCTTTGTTGATTTTGGTTTGAAAAATAAAAACCTTGCAAGGAAGTCCCAAAGGACAGGGAACAACTGCTTTAGCATGCAACTACACTGTATGGCTCTGTGGGTGTTCCTGTCTGTCTGGAATGGGGCCCCAGCAATGCTCTTTGCATGACATAATTATAAATGAAAATACATCTGTATTGAGCATAAGCATTTCAGTCTATGCAATTGATCCTGCATTATGTCTCCTTCAGCTAAGAAGTCATGGTTTGTTAAAAATATAATATATTTTCCTCTAAAAAATTCATGCATCTACAACAGATTTTCTATTTTGTAAAACCAGCTCTTGGATTTCTCATGAATGCACTTAGTACCATGGACACAAAATGGGAAAAAGAGAACATGACAGAGATATTGCATAAACCCACTGGCTGTGGCATAAGACCAGAAAGAAATATAAACACAAAATGTGTTGTTTCTGGATTAATTCTGCAGAGCTAGCAAGTAGCTGTTGTGTTTTTGTTTGTTTGTTTCTTTTATTTGTTTCTTTTTTCCCTGTGTTCGTATCCCTAAATGATCTGTGTCATCCTCCACTTTGGGGGAAACAATAACCTCTGAATCCAGGAGCCTCTCCTTTATTGACAAATTGTATTGATTCTTTAGAGTTTCTTTTTCTGGGCTGACTGCTGTTCTGAGCTACTGTCTCTTGTGATGATGACATAGCACTGGCTCAAGTGTTTAAGTAGTCCTCACATTTTCCTCCCTTCTGGAAACAAAGGAAGGTTCCTGTCATTTGATATCTTTGAAGCAGAAGCAGGAGCTTCAAAGGAGACCCAGGAGAGTTGCAGGAACACAATTCCCCAGCTGCTTTCTGAATGATGCAGTTCATGTAAACTCATTCCAAAATCATTGGCATCCCCAGCAAAAGGCTCCGTGAAATTTGCATTTGGAGGTGACATGCCTTAAAGGAGTTAAAAGAATTTTTTTGTTTAGTTTATGTTTTCTGGGAGTATGTGTTTTACACTGATTCTACAACCATGCCTTTGAGATGTCAAATAACCACAGGGACATTGAGATGCTCAACCACATTCAGACACCTCTGTATACAGGACATTAGGCATGATTCAGCATGTGTAGTAATTAACTTCTGTTGGGAAGATTCTGAAGTGTGCCTTTTTAGTTGGTGCTAAGCTCCATTTTTGCTAAGTAATAGTTTTAGGGGCTTCTTTAGTTAAGAGTCGTTTTACTGTGAGTTCCCATTCTTTTTCCAAACTAGTTGTCCACATGAATCACATAATATGATGCATTTTTTTCCTGTAAGAAAACTTTATTCATTACCCAGAAAAGCCCCTTCTAGTTTATATGGATAGAAGAAGGGCTTTTCTTTTGACCGTTTAAGCCAGCCATAAGCAGGATGAAACAGCAGGGTTTTTCAAAAATTTAATTTGATTAAACCTTGTGATCTTCAGGCAAGCATGAAAGAGCAGTATTTTAGATTTTGGCTTTCACCGTGACCTCCATAGTGATCCCTGCCCCTTTGCCTTCTGGCTCTCTCTCCATCACTACCTCAAATAAAAAGGGATACTACAGTGTTGATACCCAGGGGGCTCGACCTTCTTCAGAGAAGGTAGCAGAATACTCAGGCTGCCAAATTCCTGATGATCAGAGAGGTCTTGCTGACGACCAATTTAAACTGGAAAGCACATAAGCTTTATTGGGCTATTGCAAAGTTCATGCTGCTTTAGTGCTAATCCTCTTAACATATTAGGCCAAGTGGACTCACATACCACAATGGCATTGACATAAAGGCCTCTCCAACTTTTATTTACCTTTCTCTGTATGGCAAGATGCAAGTCAATTTATTCTCCTTTCTAGATGCGTTCCTCACCGTCATGACCTGCTCCAAGGTGATTCCAATTGCTTGGAGGCCAAACTGCTTAAGCTAACATATTAAAAGATTTTACATAACACTGCTTGCTCCAAGCCATGAAACACTTGCGGTATCCTGGCTTAGGAATTCCTTTTTTTTTCCTTCTCCTTCTGCAAAGGATACCATCTTGGCTGTGGACAAGGTAAGCATTTCCAGTATGAATGTTTAATGAAGATGAAGTCAGCATGTTGCATGCTGTTTATTTCGCTTTCTAATAAACCCATGCTCAGCAATTGTCTTACTACTGCTGTGACTTTTTACAACAATTTTTCAGCTTCTTCTATACTCAGAGGAAATTTCTTTTGAGATTACTCTCCTTATGATAAATTAATTACACTAAGCATGAAGAATTTAAGGTTGGGAAGAGATGGTGAGCTAAAAATAAGCCCTAAGAACTTTTTTTTTAACCTCCAAATACCATATGCATGTTCACATATGATGGAAAGAGAATAAGAAAGAGTGAGCTCTGAGGTTATCTGAATAGATTTCAGATTCCAAATGGGTCTCAGATGTCATACGTACTGCCAGAAAAAATAAAAATCTGTCATTGGTACTACAGACTAAAAATACTTGTGTGAGTAAAGAGTTAGGAACCAAAAAAAATTTTTTTCTTAAATGTTGAAAGTCTAGAAATACCAGAAAAGAGTGAGAGGCACCAAAGGGTGTGAGCAAAGGGCAGAGGCAGAAGTTTATGTTTCAGGCCTGGCTCAGTTGCAAGCTGGCTGTGTGACCTTAGGAAAGTCATTTTGCCTCTCTGGCTGAAAAGCACTTTCTTATAAAATTTCCAGGTATAACTAGTAGGACCCAAATGTGCCCTTTAGTTTAAAGACTAGACACTAACAGCATGACTAGATGAGCATTCACTGAGGACACAAAAACCAGCCACTATGTTAGGTTCAGTCCATGTATGTTTTAGGATCCTTGACATTACTCAGAAAGATAGGTGTTATTACTTCCATTTTAAGTTGTGAAAATGAAGCTGGAGAATTATCTGCCCAAAGTCACACAGTTTGTAAATGTCAGAGCTGGGATTCACATTCAGGTTTATCTAGCTTCAAAGCCCTTGCTCTATTAACTATGCTATAGTTACAACCTCACACTGGCAAAAACTCTAGTGGGTTTTGATAAATATGGAGAAGTAGTCATAACCATCTATTTTCCCCTCCTCTGTCCCTCAGGTAACCTAAAGAATACTTGCTTTGTATGTCAAGACCAATTGATGCTGGAGAAATAGAGAAATAAACTCTACATTTGTTCAGATTCAGAAGACAGCTTCTGGTAGAAAGGAAGGAGACCAGAAATGGAAGGTGAAGTGTTGGAGTATGTGTCACTGTGTTAAAAAACCCACTGATTTTTAAACCAGGGGGAAAATAGAAACAAGAATAAATGGAAAAGCCATCATTTTAAAAGAAATTTAATATCTTGTCCAAAGAATGAAAGACTCCGTATGTCATTGGAAAATCTTCCAGCCTCAAATAGGCACCCCTCAAAAATCTGATGTCCTGGAAATTTGGTGTTTTTGTTGAAAAACTAAAAGTAACAGCTAGAATGTTTCAAATGTATTTCCCTGTGTTTTCAGTCATGGGTCCTGATGCTGCTGGCACTCATAATAATTTTACCAGGTGGACGGATAGAATAATTGGTAAATTTCTATCTAAAGATAGAAACACTGGTATAAATAGATCACAGGATTGAAGGACCAGCTGACCTATCCCAGATGATGCAATGGAAAGACCTTTGGCCTTGGAATTAGATGAGTTCCTGCCACAGATCTAAAGTGTATGATGGTGAAAAGACGGGAAGGTATTTAGCTTTCCTGAGTCTTGGTTTTTATGTCTGTAAAATGAGACTAGTAATATGTACCTCAAAGTTGAAGATTAAGTGTGATAATGGATACAAAAGAACTTAATGCAGTTGGTGACACCTGGTAGAAACTGAAAAATATAATCTATCTTTATCATCCCTTTGTATTTTACTCAAATCCTTCATTTCACAGTTGAATTCAGTTTGTCCTATGAGATCTGTGCAAGCAGAAGAGCCATTTGTCATCTTTGTCATATGATTTTACAAATGTCTATGGAAGTACAATGTATACTTGAGCCTCAGACACATTATCCCAACTCCAAAATGTTTTATAGATTCTGATAAAATGTTTTATAGATTCTGATAATCTTATTTTCACATTTTACCATTTTAACTGACTCCTAATATATCACTGGATTTAATATATGTGTATATATTAAGAATATAATAATTATAGATTCTCAAAGGTCAACATGAAAGAAAAAATCTTAAAGGCAGCTAGAGAGGAGGGGGCAGGTCACTTACAAAGGGAAGCCCATCAGGCTAACAGTGAGCATTTCAGCAGAATCCTTACAAGCCAAAAGGAGATTTTCAGCATTCTTAAAGAATTCCAGCCAAGAATTTCATATCCTGCCAAACTAAGCTTCATAAGTGATGGTGAGATAAAATTATTTTCAGACAAGCAAATGCTAAGGGAATTAGTTATTGCTAGGCCTGCCTTACAAGGCAGTCTCTAAGGGAGTGCTCAACATGGAAATGAAAGAAAGATACCTGTCATCACAAAAACATACTTAAGTATGTAGCCCACTGACACTCTAAAGCAACTATGCAATTAAGTCTACATCACAACTAACCTACAACAAGATGACAGGATCAAATCTTCACATATGGATATTAACCTTGAATGTAAATAGGCCAAAGTTACACTTAAAAGTCATAAAGTAGGAAGTTGAATAAAGAACTGAGACACAACTGTCTGCTGTCTTTAGCAAACCCATCTTACATGTAATGACACCAATAGGCTCAAAGTAAGGGGATAGAGAAAGATCTATCACGCAAATGGAAAACAAAAAAGAGGAAGAGTTGCTATTTTTATATTAGATAAAACAGACTTTACACCAACAACGGCAAAAAAGAAAATGACAAAGAAGGGCGTTACATAATGATAAAGGGTTAAACTCAACAAGAAGACTTTACTAAATATATACACACCCAACACTGGAGCACTCAGATTCACAAAACAAGTTTACAGAGACCTACAAAGAGACTTCCATAATGACACAGTAATAGTGGCAGACTTTAACAGCTCACTGACAGTGTTAGATCATTGTGGAAGAAAACTAAAAAAGATATTCCAGACTTAACACTTGACCAATTAGAATGAACAGACATCTATAGAATACTCCACCAAACAACAGAATATACATTCTTCTCATCTGTATACGGCACATACTCTAAGATCAACCACATGCTTGGCCATAAGCAACTCTCCACAAATGTAAAATATCAAAATCATGCCATCCACATTCTTGAACCACAGTGCAGAAAAAATAGAAATCAATTCAAAGATAAGCTCTCAAAATCATACAATTACATGAAAATTAAACAACCTGTTCTTGAATGACTTCTGGGTAAAGAATGAAAGTAATTTAATGAAATTATATATATATATATTTTTTTTCATTTTATTTTTTTTTTTTTTTTTGAGACAGAGTCTCTCTTTGTCACCCAGGCTGGAGTGCAGTGGTGTGATCTCAGCTCACTGCAACCTCCTCCTTTCAGGAGGATCAAGTGGTTCTTGTGCATTAACCTCCCAAGTAGCTGAGGCTATAGGTGCGTACCACCACATCAGGCTAATTTTTAAAATTTTTGGTAAAAACAGGATTTCAGCATATTAGCCAGGCTGGTCTTGAACCCTTCACTCAAGTGATCCTCCTGCCTCAGCCTCCCAAAGTGCTGGGATTACAGGCATGAACCACTGCACCCGGCCAAAATTTCATTAAATTAATGAAATTTAAAAATTCTTTGAAATCAATAAAAACAAAGACACAACATGCCAAAATCCTGGGGACAAAGCTAAAGCAGTGTTAAGAGGAAAATTTATAATGCTAACCACCTACATCAAGAAGTTAGAAAGATCTCAAATTAACAACCTAACATTACACTGGGAGGAACTAGAAAAACAAGAGCAAATCAATCCCAAAACTAGCAAAAGAAAATAAATACCAAAATCAGAGCAGAACTCAATAAAGTTGAAATGCAGAAATTCTACAAAAGGTCAATGAAACAAAAAAATGGTGTTTTAAGAGAATAAACAAGATTTATAAACTACTACCTAGATTAACAAAGAAAAAAGAGGTGACCCAAATAAGCACAATCAGAAATGAGAAAGATGATATTATAACTGATCTCCCTCCAAAATAAAAAATACCCTCAGAGACCATTATAAAGACCTCTATGCACACAAACTAGAAAACCTAGAAGAAATGGATAAATTTCTGGAAACACACAATCTGTCAGGATTGAACCAAGAAGAAGTGGAAACTCTGAAGAGACCAATAGCAAACTCTGAAATTGAATCAGTAACAAAAATCTACCAACAAAAGCCCTAAACCAGGTAGATTCACAGCCAAATTCTACCAAAGGTACAAAGATGAGGTAGTACTAGTCCTACTGAAATTATTCTTTAAAAATCAGGGAGGAGAGCCTCCTCCCTAATTCATTCTATGAAGCCAGCATCATTCTGATACTCAAAACTGTCAGAGATGCAACAAAAAAAGTTCGGGTGAAATACTAGCTGATCAAATCCAGTAGCACATCAAAAAGTTAATTCACCACAATCAAGCAGGCTTTACTTCTAAGATGCAAGATTGTTTCAGCATACGTACACAAATCAAAAATGTGATTCACCACATAAACAGAATTAAAAACTAAAACCATGTGATCATCTCAATAGATGCAGAAAAGGCTTTTTCAACATGGCTTCATGTTAAAAACCCTTAACAAATTAGGCATCAAAGGAACATACCTCAAAATAATAAGAGACATCTATGACAAACTCGAAGGCACACAATACTGAATGGGCAAAGACTGGAAGCATTCACCAAGGACCCTAAACAATTCAACAAGAAAAAAAACCAAATAACCCCCTTTTAAAAATGGGCAAAGAACATGAACATATAGTTTCCAAAAGAAGACATACATGTGTGGTGAACAAATACATGACAAAAATGTGCAACATCACTAATCATCAGAGAATGGCAAATCAAAACCATAATGAGATATCATCTCATACCAACCAGTCAGGATAGCTATTATTAAAAAGGCAAAATATAACAATTGCTGGTCAGGTTATGGAGAAAAGGGAACACTTATACAATGCTGGCAGGAATGTAAATTTGTTCAGCCATTGTGAAAAACAGTGTGGTAATTTCTCAAAGAACTTAAAACAGAACCACCATTTGAACCAGCAATGCCATTATGGGGTATATATCCAAAGGAATATAAATCATTCTACCAAAATGACACATGTACTCATAAGTTAATTGCAGCAATATTTGCAATGGTAAAGACATGAAATCAACCTAGATACCCATCAATGGTAAGCAGAACAAAGAAAGTGTGGTACATATTTATCACTTAATACTATACATATACAGCCATAAAAAGAATACAATCATGTCCTCTGCAGCAACATGGATGCAGCCTGAGACGGTCATCCTAAGAAGATTAACGCAGGAATAGAAAGTCAAACACCACACATTTTCCCTTCTAGGTCAGAGCTAAACATTGAGTACACACAGACACAAAGATGAGAATGATAGACTGTGAACTACTGGGGTAGGGGAGGTTGGGAGGAAGGAGTGAAAGCTGAAAAATTAACTATTGGGTAGTATGCTCACTACTTGTGTGATGGGTCATTTGTACACTAAACCCTAGCAACATGTGATTTACCCACTGTAACAAATCTACACATGTATCCCCTTGAATCTAAATTAAAAATTGAAAAAAATGGATATGATAATTATAAAAATATAGCAAATTAAACACATTTACAATATAGTTAGTTTGCTGGATTCAAATCCCATGTTCAACATTAATAACTTCTATAATTGGGGGAACATATTAATACTTATCCTTCTATGAGTCATCTTTTCTCATTTGTAAAATTAGAGTAACCATCGACCTAACTCATTATTGTGAGATAATACTTTTAAAGATCTTGGAAATGGCATCTGATAAACAATAAGCACTCAGTAAGTGCTAGCTGTCACCATTGTTATTTTATCATATTTAAAAATAAAAGCTTATTACCCCGGATTTTTATAAGTATCTGAACATTGTGTCCATTTAACATACGTTCTTTCAATTCACTTTTACAACTTTATTTGCATTTATATGTATCTAAGGACCATATGTACAGTTATTTAGTGTGTGATTTAAAATATATTACATACATTTTATAATATCATACATTCTGTTCTGTTTAGCTTTTCATTCATCATTATGTTTCTGAGATTTGTTTTTCATATATAAGTGGAAGTTATTTAGTTTTTCACTGAGTATTCCTTCATAGGTTTGTAACTTTTTTTTTATGATTTCCCTTTGATGCCCATTTAGGTTGAAAAAGCAAAAACCTTTTGCTTTTTCCACCAAGGCTATGAGGAACATCTTTACATATATTTCTTCATGTACCTATGTGGAGATTTCTCAGGGATGCATATTTTGAAATAGAATGACTTAGTTGGAAGATGTAAGTGGTCTCAATTTCATTTAACACTGCCAGCTTGAGCATCTCTTCAAGTGCTCTTTTGCTATTCCAGGTTAAACTTAGAAGAAATTTCTTGTCATACAATTGCCCTGTTTTCCCATATGGGATGCCTGCCTTTTGCTGGATTGTAGGAATTCCTTATGTATCTTATACATGAATCCCTTGTTAGTTGTGCATGTTGAGAAGTAATGCTGTGTTGCCATGATCAGCACAATGTTGAGGCAGACTACCATGGTTCAAGCTGGTTCCCCCATTTACTAGCTTTGTGACTTTGAGCAAGTTCCTTGACCCCCTCTGAAGTGTGGTTTCCTTTAAGACAGGTACTCACAGTGACCTCCCTCACAGAGAACTTCAGGACTGAATGAGTCAATGCATGTAAACCACTTAGCACGGAGCCTGACACAGAGGGAGGCTTTAGTCGTTTTTTCAGAAATATTTTTTTGTGTGTTTGTTTCTGCTCTGATTGTTTTACCCTACCCTTTGTTCTTGGGTCAGCGACCACGTTTCAGTAATGTTTTGTTTCTAAGTGCTAATAAACTGCCTGGACTATATAGGGGCTGTCTGTTAAATGTTTATAGATTGAATGGATGAATGCTTCTGGTGTCCTGTTGCCTCCCTCATTACTGAATCCCCTTTGATTTCCTTAAGATGGAACCATGGACCCCACCGAAAAACAGCTTACATCCCTCTGCTATATCTGTGATTAAATCAAGGAAGGGGCTCCCTTTGGAGATTTATGATAGCTTGGCTTCTAAGACATAGTTTCTTACACATTTTAAGTTTATCCTCAACAGAACTAATTGCTTTCCACATTTTATAACTGCAAACTTAAAACATTTATTCCAGCTTTCATATTGTGGGTCAACATTGAAGCGTAGATGTCCTTGTGGTATATGAATGGAAATATACACTGATAAAAATTCTCTGAATAAGGCCCAAGGAGATCTGCTTAGAGCCTAGAATGAACTGTGGATGGACTTAAGATCAGAAACCCCATCACCGACTTATAGGTCAGTGTTCTTTTATTTTTTGTACCTTAACATCTTAGACATATTCAGATTATCTTAAGAACTGACCTTGAGTTTCAAGAGCCTCTGAGTACATATATTAAAAATATGTTTTCAACCATGGCAGTTTCCCCTAATTTGGCATGGAGCTCCAATTTAGAGAAGAACCAATAACGGTAAAGCATAGAACAAAAGGTGAATGACTGAAAAGTATGCATTTATGCAATTTGGAAGGGCTGAGAAAATGGTAGGAGAAATGAAAATGAGCAGGTAAAAGAGAAATGACATTGAATGATAAATACTGTTTTTACAACACATAAACATCTAGTAGAACCTTGTTCACAATTCATGTACTAAATATTATGGGTAAAACTGTGAGGATAAATGGAAAGGAAAGTAATATGAGAGCTGTGTAACATTTTCTCTAAATATTGCAAAAGTACTAAAAAAGATGTATAGTGACATATTTGCTATATCTGTTAATGAGTAATTGAAAATTTATGATCACCTTATTAGTTCTTATCTAGGATTCTCATTAGTAAATTTTAATTTATTTTTTCTAATCTGTGAAGCATAAGACTTTCCATGGAGCTGAGCCATAGGGAACAGAAATATGACATAAAGGTTTCCTACATCTTGATTTAATCTACCAGTACCTTTTGCTTTTTGTGACTCTAATTTCAACCAAGTTGCCTTAATAAATTTTATCTAGCAATTTTTTAGCCAATGAGTGAGAATTAGATCTTAACAACTAAGGAATTTCCTGCCTTGTTTCTCCTCCTCCTCCTCTAATTTCTTCTGACTCTTCTAGGTAAATCAAATTAATTTAGTCTGGGTATGACACTTGGATTGAACAGCAAAATCGTGATTTTCATTAACTATTTCCAGCCGAGTTTCCTTCCTCCCTTGTTCTAGGCAAAATTGTGCAGTCCCAGAGCTCCTCTTTCATTCCTCAAATTTACAGGCCTTTTGAGGTTGATTAGGAACAAATAAGGACTAAACTGGGAAGGTATGAACTCTTCCTGGCCTTCTCCTTCCTACATTCATTCATTCATTCTGCAAACAGTAATTCAGTACCAAGTGCAAGACATGTGCTTGGTGCTGGAGATATAAAGATAAATAAAGGGTGGTCCTTTTATTCTATAAGGAACTTACAGTAAGTGGGAGACAATAAAAGTATTTTTATATTGTGAG
The DNA here is from genome assembly GCA_963573385.1 of Cacajao melanocephalus. NCBI lineage: Eukaryota > Metazoa > Chordata > Mammalia > Primates > Pitheciidae > Cacajao > Cacajao melanocephalus. Next base: position 23,135 of record CAUYLG010008656.1, read on the forward strand.
TTAAGTGCCTTGGTAGCTGTGAAAGATCTGAGGAACCTCTCGCTGATCTGGAGAGGGGAGAAGAGATAGAAGAGTCTTTGTGGGAGGAAGGAGGTAAATGAGTTTCCAAGAATGAGTAGAGATTTGTCATTGGAGAAATGGGCTAAGAGCATTCTAGGCCTAGGGAGCCACAAATACAATGGCTCAGAAGGATGTATCCCCATGTCTAGTTGGTGAAAATTAAAAATCGCTCAGTATTTACAGGTAAAGGAGAGTGGAGACAAATGAGTTCAGGAGAGTTAGGAAAGGACCAGCATGGAAAGGGAATTGTCTGTCATACCCACTTGCCTGAAGTTAATTCTGGAGACAACTGGGAAGCATCTAGGGGCTCTGTGCAAGGGAGTAATATGGAAGAAAACCAGATGGAGAAGGGATTTCACAGCAGCATGCCTGCAGAGAGGAAATCAGATGGGCAGCTGTCAGGGGATTCAGTGGGTAGGAGTAAGAAATCGTATGCAACCAGGTGCAGTGGCTCATGCCTGTAATCCCAGCACTTTGGGAGGCTGAGGCAGGCAGATCATGAGGATAAGAGATTGAGACCATCCTGGCCAATATGGTGAAACCTCGTCTCTACTAAAAATACAAAAATTAGCTGGGTGTCGTGGCACGCACCTGTAGTCCCAGCTACTCGGGAGGCTGAGGCAGGAGAATTGCTTGTACTTGGGAGGTGGAGATTGCAGTGAGCTGAGATTGTGCACTGCACACCAGCCTTGGTGACAGAGCGAGACTCCATCTCAAAGAAAAAAAAAAAAAAGAAATAGTATGCAATGGGGCAGTGGCCTTGGAAATGGGTGACTGACAAGAATGATAATGAAAAGGTAAGACCCCCCAATTTTAAGGACAGAAAGGGACTAAGGGGGAAGCGAAAATGGGGTTAAGGATGAAGGACAAGTCAGTCATATTTCCTGGTTGGGACTTGAGTATTTAGGTGATGTCGTTCTCAGGAAAAGAAAATTTAGAAGGAAGAAGATATTTGGGAGAAGAGGAGAGATGAATTGCATTGGAGATGTTTTAAGTTTCAGGTGCAAGTGCTATCTGTAAGTCATCCATGTACACTTAGTAGGTAGGTAGCATAGACCCAAATATATCTGGACAATCTGATTTTACAGTGTGGTATGATTACAGCTTATACTTCCTGTATACGCTAGATATGACCCCGAGTATTACTACTTCTACTTCTTCTAGTAATACTAGAACTCATACCTTGTTCAATGAGTGGGAAGCAAAACTGATCTCTTCTAAAAGGTCATCTTCCCCTTCTGATTCTAGGAATCCCTAATGTTCTTAATTAGATACTTGTGCCCAGGTTCAAGTATGGGTGAATGGGAGGGAAGTCTCCGCTACACCTGGATTGTCGAGATAAACTGTAAATTAGGTGGTGCCCTTTGCAGAAGCCTGGAAACCACATTAAATAAGACTGCCATGGAGATTTATTGCTTAGGGTGGGCCTGCCTATTCCCAAAACATCAGCAGGAAGCTAGTGACATACCTGTCTGAGAGATCTGAGTGTGGGAATGAGACATTCCACGTACTGCCTTAGGTAAGGAGTACTTTGTAGTAGTGTTGTGATTATTCAGGAAAGTGCCATGACGGAAATTGGCCTAGTTTCCCTTTGCAATTTATAACTCTTTAATACATCCTCCTCGCACTTCAGGCAGAGAACTCTCTGATGAACAGGACATGGTCCGTGTTTAAAAGTGGAGATATTCTATATTTGCAGTGAAGAAATAGGTTCTAGAGTAAAAAAGTGTTGTGCTCATGGGTTGAGGTCTGGGTCTGAAGTGCTGTGGCCAAGTTGCCTGCTCCTAAGTCCTCTATTCTGGATGTTATCACCAGTGCTAGAGCTACTCCCAGGCCCAGGGCTGTCAATTCCTTGGAGGAGGATAACCTCATACTCTAATAGATGCTCAGTCAAGAGTAGCTCTTGACAAAGGCCAGAGCCATTGAGAGGAAAGTACGTTCAGTCTGCTCCTATAGTCCCCTCCTTGAGGGTGCACTCTCACCCCACTTTCTCCCTGCCCAGAACGCTGGGTTGCTGCAAGTTCTGGGAGCCAGGACATCACCTATATTATCTTCCCTGCTGATTCAGGGCTGTGGCTAGGCTACTGGGTGCTGACTTACATAGATCTGGGGCTCAAGAGGAAGATGGAGATAGAACATGAAAATCTTGAGTAAGGACACCTGGGGCAAGATTGCAGAGTAAGGAGCTCTTGCAGAGTAGACTGGTATTTATAGAACAATAGGAATGGGAAGGGTAGGTAAGAGGAGAACAATAAAGATAGGAAAAGATTGGTCAGAGGAGAAAAGTTGTGCCAAGAGCCAATAGGGAGAGAGTTTAAAGAACAGTGTAGCCTAGATTGAATGTCAAATGCTCAGGAATTTAAGTGAGACAAAGGCTAAAAACTGTTTTCTTTTATACCTATTCTCTACAAGCAAAATAGAGCCTTGCAATTGTGTTCACTATGGATCTTTATTTGCAATGGGCCAAAATAAAAGTACACATGTGAAATAAACATAGTTATAGATATAGATATATATCTGCCCCTGGTTCCCTACATAGAGCTTTAAAACCCTTGTAGATAGGGACAGTAGGATAATCTTTTGTTCTAATATGTGATATTTGACCCTAGTTCCAGACACAGAACTTGAACTTTATAATTTCCTGAGCAGTGGGAGCCTCTAACACAGTATTCCTAAATCCCTTAGAATTTCCTGGGTGATGGGAGCCTTTTACTCTAATGAGCTGACTCTTAGTGGGCTTCTGGATAGCCTCAGGTTGGTGTTGTTTGCCAGAGGAAACAACCGTGTGATTAGAGGGTTGAAATTTTCAGCCCTACCCACCAACCTCTGGGGAGTGGAGAGGGGCTAAAAGTTGAGTTGATCATCATTGGCCAATAATGTGATCAATCATGCTTATGTAATGAAGCCACTATAAAAACCCCAAAGGACAGGATTCTGAGAGATTTCAGGTTGCTTAGCATGTGGGAATGTCTGGAGGGTTTCTGTGCCCAGAGAGGGCATGGAAGCTCCACATGCCTTCTCACATGCCTTGCCTTATGCATCTCTTACATCTGGCTAGTCATCGTTATATGTCCTTAACATATCCCTTATTAATATAATCAACCCATAAACATAAGTAAGTGTTTTCCTGAGTTCTGTGAGCTCTTCAAGAAAATTAATCAAACCCAAAGAGAGAGTCTTGGGAATCTCAGTTCATACCTCTCTCCTCATATGCATAGTTGGCAATCTACAGTTTGCGATTGGTGGCTGAAGTGGAGGGCGGTCTTGTGGGACTGAGCCCTTAATCCACACGGTCTGACTCTACCTCCAGGGAGATAGTGTCAGAATTGAATTGGACTATAAAACATGCAGTTGGTGTCTGCTGGAGAATTACTTGGTATGTGAAAGAAAATAAAACCCACATATCTGGCTTCAGAAGTGTTCTGTGTTGAATGTTGTGAGTGAGAACAAAAATAATTCCATTTATTTTCCCCTATTTCTTACAGTATGTCAGAGGAAAGCATGAAGAAGTCTATCGTAAATATTCTGTAAGAGAATCCAGGCAGGGCAGGGGCTCTGAGGCACAAAATGGGACCAGGGTAGAGGATAAAGCCATGTGGCAGGAATGTGAGAATTATAGAAGATGAAAATTATTCTTAGGAGTTTTTTGGGGAGGTGAGAAGGAGTGATTGGGGAGCGGAAAATGCTTTTTCTTCTTCCCTCCTGCCTGCCTCTGCCCCAGCTAATCCTGACCTGGCTAATACTGGTCATGCAATGAGGTGGGTGGTGCCTGCAGATGAGGCTAAGGGGTAGTCAGAGAAAAAACTTGACTAAAAAGGAAAAAACAAAGGAGCAGGGGGCCGGGGGGGTAATCCTAAAAAAACTGTGGAGAGGACTGACAGTGACTGCTTGGAAAGGATGGAAAATAAATAACAAGTCATAACATAAATAATTCCAACAACACTTCGACACCTTCACAGTTTTGATGTTTTTAAAAAATTAAATTGACTAAATTTTCTTAGACACATCATCGACACACATTTAACCAACCACAATTATTCTAAAGAAAAGGAAGAAAAATGAAAAAACGAGCCCATCTATATGGTCTTTTTGTTTTCAATTATTTAAGGAATTATATCTATGTTGCCAAAACAGACAGTTAATTTAGCTAATTCAGTCAACCAGCCGGTCATTTCAGGAGGAAAACAGGGCATTCAGACAAGTAATGTTTCAGAATGCATGTCCCAAGCCCCAGCTGTTTGGCTGGAGTTTCTACTTTTTTGCTTGTAATATTGGCATGAACAGATATGGCTCTTTAGGCCTGGGATGGAAATGGCAAAAAAAAAAAAAAAAAAAAAAAAAAAAGGCTGTTAAAATGTGAACAGTAGTTGAGGATTATAGCAAAAAAGATAATCCTACAATATCTTCTGCTGATACAGTGGCTATTTCTAAAGAGCTTAATACGTTATTGTATGATTTCCCATAAAATCATAGAGAGAGACGAGATGCAGGTATGAGCAATATTTATACTCTAGATAAGCAAAAGCTAGAGTCTCAATTCTTTACATGTTTAGGGCAATTCTAGGTGACACATCCCAGGCAGGACCATAAACACGGCTTGTGTTTTTCAAAATCCCACTCTGTCCTTCACCCATTATATTGCATGATCTCCACATTGTAAGGAAGCAAATTTCCTCTAGTGGCACGCCCCCTGTGGGTGCTAAGTGCTTATTTATTGAAGATGGTAGTAATGATCAAGATAACTGTTATCATCTGGAATAAACAAATGGTCAGTAGCCAGTGGGAACCCAATGCCAGATGAGTGTTTGTGGAATTTTATTGTTGGTAATAATGGTATGAATAGAAAAGTGAAGTGAATATCTAAAGCAGAAGGGAAATGTTGAAGGCAGGCCTGTCCTCATTTCAGTTTAGTTAAGCTTAGATTTTTATGACATTGAAATAAATGGGAGAATGTTTTAAAATTAGCTCTTCACAAAAAACACACATAAAGACAAGGAAGTGATGACAATTTTGACATAAAGAAACTGATAAAAACCCAAGTGGGAATACCCATTAAAATTGAGCATCCAGTATAACAACTGACAGATGTGAGAGATCTTTACCCTGAAGTTATAAGGGAATGAATTAATGAATTTGCCAGCAATTCTTTTTCTAACAGTCTTGTAAGAAAACTTGAGGCAACACCAGAGGAATAAAGTGCTCATGATAAGCTATTCACTTTGCATCTAACTGATGTCAATGTAAACCCTCATAAATCCAGGATTTTTATAATGTTGGCCTTAAGACTTGAATGATATATTTTGCTACTCACATCTACAAAATGATACACAGCAGGGAAACTTTGGTTATGGACTTTCTTCTGTCTATTACACATCATCTTCCTTTTCTGTCACATTTGACATTCTTTCTTTCCTAGCCCATTTTAGAAATAGAACCACTCAGAGTTGGAATTAACTTTCTACTTGAAGAGTAGCATGATCTGGTCCAAATATAGCACATTGTCAGCCAGACCCTTCTATTAAATTCTGCTTCCCTATAAAAGGTTTAATTGGTTGTATGACTTTGGGCAAGCAACAAAGGCTCTGGATCTAAATTTCCTAGTTTAGGAGTTAGGTTCTTTCCAGACTTAAAATTATACTTTTTATCTGTTTCATGTAGGCAGTGAATCATACACAAATTACTTTAGCATGAAATGTTACAAATTCCGGAAGAAATCAATGTAAAAATTACCTAGGGACACTCTTGAGAGCAGGGAATCGCTAAGGATACTTCTTGTGGGGTCTCAGCAAGGCAAGCAGAGGCAGGAGAGATGAAGTGAGGTGGATGAACGTCCATGGCTGCTTAGTTCAGTGTTCTTTGCGGTGGAGTAAAATCAACTGTCCCCTCCTCAGTTGGGAGTGAGCTCAAGGGGCAGATTCTTATCCTGGGTCAATATTCTGAAAATGTGTTCTACAGAACATTATTGCAGAGATTTTTAATGTAAATTACATTAAAGGGGGCTCTGTAGTAATATAAATTTGGGGACATGCCGGGTTATAGAAAATCAAACAGAATTCTTCCCAAGAAGGGCTTTCAGGGTCTTTGACGAATTAATACACATTGTGAAACTCTATTACGGGGATTTCACAGTATTCAGTAGTTCCCAAGCTTATCTGAACATAAAAGTTTTGTTGTTTTTTTTTCTCAATGGACATTCTCAAGGACTCAATTTTCTGATAAACATACTTTTGGAAACATTCTTGATAGAAATCCATGGCAAATTCAAATTCACTCCAGTGGGTCAGGGTAGAGATTCAAGGGATTCCTTTGATGTAAAATCCTGGCATGCATATTAATTAAGCTTGTTTATAACAAGCCCCCAGTTTACAGATAACTGTGTAGGCAAAACCAGCTTCCAGAACTCTTACATTGAGCTTCAACCTGTTTTTGTTTTTTAGGTTTTCTTCATTTGCTTGATCTTACCTACTAATTAAGGGTTAGTTGAATTATGACTGAAAAAATATTTTTAAGATATGTACCTATTTATGTTCTTTTCTCTGAGGTGTTAATAATACATATTTTTTTATTCACATAGGATTTCGGAAAATATTTTATTATTGGCCTTTTATAAAATTGATGAACTTTACAACTCACCTTTACTTAATGGCAGCCAAATTCACCATTGATTTTTCTGGTTAATTTAATCACATTGATGATCCACCATATGACATGTAATTCGTAATGTATCAAGTTTCAAATTTCCAGTCTTTCCAAACTAGGATCAAAATTTGAAACCAGACCAAAATGTATCATTGTGAATATATTTTTTAAAATTTTTATAATTTTTAAAATTCTTAAATGAGACAAAACTCATTTTGAAGATAAATAAATCACACAGAAAGATCTCCATGTTTTCCTTGGTCTTCCACTCTAACATAGAAAGGATTTTATAGTGCTATGCATTTGAGAAGAACAAGTTTAAATAAAAGAAAGCAGAATCCCGACTGGTGAATTAATCTATTACTACATAGACTGTCTCCCTCAGCCACCAGGCAGTAAAGAATCATTTATGTGTCCAAGAGTTTAATGTTTTTTTTTCACCTGCAAATACCTAAAAGAAAAAAATCTGTAGATAGAAAAATGGCAAAGTGATTTTTATCAAGGTACTGTATATATTATGCATTTGACAAATACCTCTGATTATTTTTCAAAGGTATTCAGTCTGTTGGGTCCCTGGTAAAGTCTTGCTCAGCATATTTCCAGTCATTTTGAAAGCCTCATGTAGGTCCTATGAAATCCTGGCTGATCAAGATTCATTTCATTTTACTTTAAGAGAATATTGTTAGGTGAAACCTATTTGGCACCCAAGCATTTTTCTACTCTGCTAAGATATAACATTCTTAACAAAAAAAAAAGGTTCGAGAGCAGATAAGATTTATTGGCATTGCAGCCCATCACACGTACTCTATTGAGTCTATCAGATGTAGAACCACCTATGCAAAATGATTTTCCTTAATAAAATGAAATAATTTTTGGGAAGTGGGGAGTGAGGCATAGTTGGCTTAATATTTGAGACCAGAATATGAGAACCATGAATTAAAATCATAAAGTGAAGACATAATTTCTGTACTATCGTTGAAAATATGTAAACTATTAATTCTGTCTCCTTATACTTTTTGATCTTTGGATCCCTTGAATTCTCAGAAATGCTCAGGACTCCAAAAAGATTTTGTTTATATGTAATTTTATGTGTTATATGTATCCACATTTACGGTGTTTGAAATTAAAAATGAGTCATTTTTTAAAGGCAGCAATGCACAAGTATACATGAGATTCATTAGCTGCCAGAGTGTTGATGTCATCACACAGCTTCTGGAAAAGTCACTGTAAGTAACAGCCAGAGGAACCAGGCAAGAGAAAGAAAAAAGAGGCTTCCAAATAGGAGGAGAGGAAGTCAAAGTATCCCTGTTTGCTGATGATGATACTGCTCCCATGAGTGCTGGAACACCAGGGTTTTTGGTCCTAATGTTGGGTTTAGATAAAATGACACCAGCAAACGTGGAGTGATTTTAAGGAGTAGAGAGTTTAATAGGCAAGAAGGGGCAAGAAGGAAGGGAGAAGGAAGAAGCTCCCTTGTACAAGATAGAGGGGGTGGGGCTCCATAGTTGAGAGAAGGAACCCCAAGTGCCCTGAACACCAGCCAGGTATCAATGCAGAGGCTGGAGGAGGTGGTCTCTGGTCTGATTTGCATAGGGCTCAGGGGATTGGTTTGATGAAGCATGTCATTCACGTAGCACTGGGAAAAAGCTAGCCCTCCCACTCTGGCCTTTTAATACGCAAATGCTGGGCACTACGATGTTCTACACACGTGGAGATATGTGGGGGCAGTAATGTTTCCGGTAATGTGTGGGCAAAGGGCAAGAAGGCCATGGAAATCGCCATGTTTGGATGGACCCGGTTTCTAATGGCCTTCATTTGCATATCAGAGGTTGCCAGTCTGGTTCTAAGAGCCAGGGCTTTCCTGCTGGACAAGAAACATTTCTGGAGCTGCTATAAAAGAAACAACTAGTGATACAGCTTGAGGGGAGTAGGGTTCCAGCTCCGGGACATTGTGCTCAGGAATTTGAAAACGCTGCTATACTTATTCTGGTTACTACATTTCTTCCACTCCCCTTTCCCCTACCTGCCTTACCAAGGCTCATACGCTCCAGTCCTTACCCTCAGATGGAGCCAGGAAGCTCAGTGAAAGCCTTCCCTACCCTTTGCACTAGTGTCTCTGCAGGTTGCTGGTTGTGTTGTATGTGCTGTTCCATGGTGTTGACTGCACTAATAGTAAACCTTTTACTCAACTCTCAAAAAATAAATAAAATAAAATAAAATAAAAAACAACATTTTATTGTTTCTTTTACACTTTCTATTGTTCTTTTAAAAGAAACAACTTTCTGGCCAGGCACGGTCGCTCACACCTATAATCCCAGCACTTTGGGAGGCCGAGGTCCGTGGATCCCAAGGTCAGGAATTCAAGACCAGTCTGGCCAACATGGTGAAACCCCATCTGTACTAAAAATACAAAAAATTAGCTGGGTGTAGTGGTGGGCACCTGTAATCCCAGTTACTTGGGATGCTGAGGCTGGAGAATCGCTTGAACCCAGCCCAGGCATTGCACTCCAGCCTGGAGACAGAGTGAGATTCTGTCTAAAAAAAAAAAAAGAAAGAAAGAAAAAGAAATGACTTTTCAAGGACTTCTTTTCCTCCCTATCTGACTAAAATAATTTCTTAATAACTCCTACCCTAATGATATGATTCAATACCTAGAAAACCCCATAGTCTCTGCCCAAAAGCTCCTTGATCTAATAACTTAGCAAAATTTCAGAATACAAAATCAATGTGTAAAAATCAGTAGCATTCCTATACACCAGCAACATACAAATTGAGAGCCAAATCAAGAACGTAATCCTATTCACAATAGCCACAAAAAAGAATTAAATATGTAGTAATATAGTTAACCAGTGGGACAAAAGATCTCTATAATGAGAATTACAAAACTGCTGAAAGAAAACAGAGATTACACAAACAAATGAAAAAACATTCCATGGCCATGGGTAGGAAGAATCAATATTGTTAAAGTGGCCTTACTGCCCAAAGCAACTTATAGATTCAATGCTACTCCTGTCAAACTCCTCTGAAATAATTATTGGGCCACAGTGCCCAAAGCAACTTACAGATTCTTCACAGAATTAGAAAAAACTATTTTAAAATTTATATGAAACCAAAAATGAGCCCAAACAGCAAAGACAATTCTAAGCAAAAAGAACAAAGCTAGAGTCATCACATTGCCTGACTTCAAACTATGCTAAAAAAGATAGAGTGACCAAAACACCATGGTACTGGTACAAATACAGACACATAGACCAATGGAACAGAACAGAGAGCCCAGAAATAATGCTGCAAACCTCCAACCATCTGATTTTCAACAAAATTGAGAAAAACAAGCAATGGTGAAAGGACTCCCTATTTAATAAATGGTGCTGAGATAATTGGCTATTCATATGTAGAATACTGAAACGGAATCTCTTCCTTATACTATATATAAAAATCAACTCAAGACGGATTAAAGACTTACATGCAAAACCTAGAACTATAAAAACCCTGAAAGAAAACCTAGGAAATGCCATTTTGGACACAGGACCTGACAAAGATTTTATGAAGAAGATTCCAAAAGCAATTACAAAAAAACAAAAATTGACAATTGAAAGCTAATTAAACAGCTTCTGCACACCAAAAGAAACTATCAAAGAGTAAAAAAAAACAACATGCAGAATGAGAAGAAAATTTGCAAACTATGCATCCAACAGAGGTCTAATATCCAGAATCTAAGCCAAAAGATTGGAAAACCCTGTGTCCAATCTTTTGGCATCCCTGGGCCACACTGGAAGAAGGAAAGCAGTCTCGGGCTGCACATAAAATACGCTAATACTAACAATAGGTGGTGTGCTAAAAAAAAAAAAATCACAAAAAAGCTCATAATGTTTTAACAAAGTTTACGAATTTGTATTGGGTCACATTTAAAGCTGTCCTGGACTACATGTGGCCTGTGGGCCATGCGTTGGACAAGCTTGATTTATAAGAAACTTAAACAAATTAGCAAGTAAAAATAAATAAATAAAAAAACATTAAAAAGTGGGCAAAGTATATGAACAGTTTTAGAAGGCATACAGCCAAAAGCTACATGAAAAAATGTTCAATATCGCTAATCATTAGAGAAATGTAAATCAAAACCACAATGAGATACCATCTCACACCTGTAAGAATGGCTAGGCAAAAAATAACAGATGCTGGTGAAGTTGTGGGAAAGAGGGAATACTTATACACTGTTGAGGGAATGTAAATTAGTTCAACCATTGTGGAAAGTAGCTTGAAAATTTCTCAAAGAACTTAAAACAGAATTACCATTTGACCCAGCAATCTCATTATCGTGTATATACCTATAGAAATATATATTATTCTACCATAAGGACACATGCTTGTATATGTTCATTGCAGCACTATTCACAATAGTAAATGTCCATCAATGGTAAACTGGATAAAGAAAATGTGATACATATACACCATGGAATACTACACAGCCTTAAAAAATAATGAGATCATGTACTTTGCAGTGACATAGGTGGAACTTGAGGTCATGATTCTAAGCAAACTAACACAGCAACAGAAAACCAAATACCAAATAGTCTCACTTACAAGTGGGAGCTAAACATTGCGTTCACATGGACACAAAGAGGGAAACCACGGTCACAGGGACCTACTCCAGAGTGGAGAGTGAGAGGAGAGTGAGGATCAAAAAACTGCCTATTGAGTACTATGATTATTACCTGCATGATTAAGTAATCTGTACACCAACTCCCTGGCATACAATTTACATATATAACAATCCTATACATGAACCCCTGAAACTAAAATAAAAGTTAAAAAAAAAAAGAAAACTCACTGTACACTGGTGAGAGAAAGGGAACAAAACAAGAAAACAAAATGTTGTAGTATTATTAAAATAGTTTTGTTGCATGAATCCCTACAAAAGGGACTCAGGGACCCCCAGAAGACTCTGGATCACACTTTAGAAGTGGTATATTAATTCATGGCAATCATTAAAAAATCTGGAGACAACAGATGTGGAGAAAAAGGAACACTTTTACACTGTTGGTGAGAGTGTAAATTAGTTCAACCATTATGGAAGACAGTGTGGCAATTCCTCAAGGATCTAGAAATAGAAATTCCATTTGACCCAGCAATCCCATTACTGGATATATACCCAAAGGATTATAAATTGTTCTATTATAAAGACACATGCACATGTATGTTCATTGCAGCGGTGTTTACAATAGCAAAGACCTGGAACCAACCCAAATGCCCTATCAATGATAGGCTGGACAAAGAAAATGTGGCACATATACACCATGGAATACAATGCAGCCATAAAAAACGATGAGTTCATGTCCTTTGTAGAGACATGGATGAATCTAGAAACCATCATTCTCAGCAAACTGACACAAGAACAGAAAGCCAAACACCGCATGTTCTCACTCATAGGCAGGTGACAAACAATGAGAACACTTGGGCACAGGGAAGGGAACAACACTCACTGGGGTAGGTGGGGGGGTGGAGGGGAGGGGTGGGGAAGGACAGCAGGGGGCAGGGGAGATGGGGAGGGATAACACCTGGAGAAATGCCTGATGTAGGCGACGGGGAGGATGGAGACAGCAAACCACCATGGCATGTATGTACCTGTGCAACAATCCTGCAGGATGCAGGATGTGCACGTGTACCCAGAGCCCAAAGTACAAAAAAAAAGTGCTATATTGATCCATTAATTTAATAAATGTTAACAAATAACTACTTTGTACAGGGAAGAGAGAGAGACACTAGAGATATGTGGTTAACAGGACAAAGTCCTTGACCCTTTGATGCTTTATTGCTCAAACAATGCAATCCATAAGTTTCAAAATAAGCTTCTTGAAGGAGAGATCATGCTTTCTTCATAAGATGGCCTCAAAGTTCTGTGAATGTACCTAGTAAATGCTCAAAAAATGCTTGCACACCAAGCCTTACCTGAAATATTAAAATTTCTGTCCTTTATCACTGAACCTATGATTACGTACTATATCTGAAAACATGCCACATTATATCATTTTCAGCATAGGTAAATCATGACTCTCTTTTTCTGCTATTCTCCAAATCAAGTAGCATGAGAAGAAAACTAGTTTAGGAAAGCCCAAATCAAATGACGTGACCAAAAAGATACACAGATAAGTTGATTGTTATTCAACTGCATGGCATTATTTTCTGAATATTTTTTTTAGACAAAGTTTCCTCTGTTGCCCAGGCTGGAATGCAATGGCCTGGTCTTGTCTCACTGCAACCTCTGTCTCCCGGGTTCAAGCAATGATCATCCTGCCTCAGTCTCCTGAGTAGCTGAGATTATAGGTGCCCACCATCATGTGCAGCTAAGTTTTGTATTTTTAGTAGAGACGGGGTTTCACCACGTTGGTCAGCCTGGTCTTGAATGATCTGCCCCCAACTCGGCCTCCCAAAGTGCTGGGATTACAGACATGGGCTGACTGAACCCGGCCTTCTCTGTGAATTTTTGAGTTCTAAAGATTCATGGTACAAAGGAATAGATATCCTCTTAAAATCAACTAGATCTGGGTTTAAATGCAGCCACACCTGAGTACAAGCTATGGCGCCTTGGGAAAAAGTTTTACATCTCTGAGCCTGTTTCGTCCTCCTTAAATAAGTATAAAACAAAATGATCCTATTTTGAAAGCCACGTTATATAATGGATATACAATTTAGAACCTGGAAAAGATAATACAAATATTGTAATTGTTAGTTTTAATCCTCTCAATAATTGTTATTGACATTGACAGGGAGAGAATACAATAGAAAATGACTCCAAGGATATAGAGAAGACAATGAGTTGGGTCCTCAATTCCTTGATGAACTTAAGAGAACGGGGGCAAGATATCTAAAATAGAATCAAGAGAAATTTTGGGCCAGGTACGGTGGCTCACGCCTGTAATCCCAGCACTTTGGGAGGCTGAGGCAGGTGGATTAACTGAGGCTAGGAGTTTGAGACCAGCCTGGCCAACATGGTGAAACCCCATCTCTACTAAAAATACAAAAAAATTAGCCAGGTGTGGTGGCGCACACCTGTAATCCCAGCTACTTGGGAGGCTGATGTGGTGGCACACGCTTGTAATCCCAGCTACTTGGGAGGCTAAGGCATGAGAATTACTTGAACCTGGAAGGTGGAGGTTACAGTAAGCTGAGATCCCGCCACTGTACTTGAAAAATGTGAAGCACAGAGTGATAAAAATCCTATTGGTTTTAAGTGAAAGGAGAAAATCCCAGGTATTATATTTTCACTGGAAAGATCTCATAGTATTTTATCATGAAAATTATATATTTTTTCCTTCTAGGGTATTACACTACCAAATGTCCAAGACACATTAGTTTTTAAACTAATTTTTGTTTTTCAAACTAATTTTTAAGCTTTATTGGGATATACTTCGCATAAAGACATATTAATTTGATGAAACAGAAAATAACCAAGTTATAACACACGACTTCAATTTTAAAAACAGTCATTTCTGGCCAGGCGCGGTGGTTCATGCCTGTAATCCCAGCACTTTAGGAGGCGGAGGAGGGAGGATCACCTGAGCTCGGGAGTTTGAGACCAGCCTGACCAAAATGGAGAAAACCCATCTCTACCAAAAAAAATACAAAAAATTAGCCGGGCGTGGTGGCACAAGCCTGTAATCTCAACTACTTTGGAGGCTGAGGCAGGAGAATAGTTTGAACCCAGGAGGTGGAGGTTTAAGTGAGCAGAGATGGTGCCATTGCACCCCAGCCTGGGCAACAAGAGTGAAACTCCATCTCAAAACAAACAAATAAAAAAACACAGCCATTTCCATAGATGGCTATGTAATAATTAGTTTTAGGAGTACTTTATGCTAAATTTTTCTTTCATTTTCAAGAAAGCTAAATCTCTGAAAACGTCCTCTAATTATTATAGCAAACAAGGAGCTTAAAATTAACTATGGCATGAAGATAAAGTGCTTCAATAAGGAGAAAAGAATTGCTGGAGAGACATTACTTAAGACCCCTGTAAAATATAAGCCAAACTACCTAGAGCACATATTACATTTACAGCTACTGTAGAACATGAGTTATTCAGTATAACTTAAATCGTGACTGAAGATTTCAGGGATGTACGTGATTACAATTGTTCATGCTCAAGAGCTGAACAGTTGGATACGAATCAAGATTTGGAGTTGCTTGTGAATTGATTTTGCCTCCTTAAGCTCAGCTCTTCTATTGATACTGAGTAAAAGTCTTTCACCAATTCAACAGATTACTCTGCAGGCACCACACTTTGAATTTACTATGTAGTATTGAAACAGAAAACCCCAATTTGTCGTGCTGAGAGGAGTTTAGTGTTTAATGAAAGACTAGAATAATATTGCACCAACATGCCTAAAAGCAAGATAAATAATGAAGTATTAGGTGATTGATCCATCTCTATGTATATCTATAAAACTTTGTATCTGATTTTTAGTTAAATTTTTTCTTGTTTGTTTGGATGATGACACCACGTTGATTGATTATTGTTGTGTCAGTGACAGGGGAAGGCAATGGGCTTGCATATTTAAACAAGGCAGAAAAATGATTTATTGGACTTCTGTCATTAATCCGTACTAGGTTACTGAATGCATTTACAATTTTAGACACTGCTATTATATTTCTGTCAAGTAAAAAATTACTCATGACTTGGCTAGAATGCTGTGATAAACATGAACATTTAACCCATAAATTTGAAAATTTAGGTGAATTGGAGAAATTCATTGAAAATCAAAATCTAACAAAAAAAATATAAAGAAATAAAAAAATCTGAGTAGTCCTATTATCTATTAAAGACACTGAGTTCATTATTAAAAACATTCCCATGATGAAAATCTCCAGGCACAAAGGACATAAGCAGTTAATCTTCTCAAATTTTTAAAAAATAAATAACAATAAACTGACATAAATCATTCATAGAATGCACCCCTCAAGTCACTTTGTGAGTTTGGCACAACACTGATACCAATAAAAATCATATGGCAATTTTTCTTAAAAACATAGATGCAAAAATCTCAAAGAAAAGATTAGTAAATCAATTGAATCTGGTATGTGTAAAACTGATAATAATAACCAAGATGGATTAACCCTAGGAACACAAGTTTGGCTTAATATTTGAAAATCAATTACTGTAATGCTCTGATAATGGAATAAAGAAGAAAAATCAGATGATTAATTTGATTCAGAAAAGGCCTTTAATAAAATTTTATATTTGTTTACTATTAAAACTCTTGGAAAGTAACCAGCAAATAAATAGAACTTTTAAAATCTGATAAAGAATATCTACGATTATTCTAAAGAATACCCATGAAAATTCTCAATGAAATTTGATATTTTGTTATCAAATGTAACAATGAAATACTGAAACTTTCCTCTTGAACTCAAAAACAGAACAAGATTGCCAATATAACCACTTCAATTCAACATTGTTTGGGAGATTTGTCATTGCACAAAGTAGAATAAAATAAATAAATCAATAAAATCAAAATAAATAGTATGAGAATTGGAAAGGAAGACTTAAAACTCATAATTGTTATGTATAAAATCCAAAGTATTCTACCAAGAAACTATTAGGATTAATAAGTCAAATTAGCAAGATCATTAGATTCAAGGTCAATAGTATTTCTCTACAAAGCAAGAAAAAACTAAAAATAAAATAAAAAAACATTATTTACAATAGCATCAAAAACATTAAATAACTAGGAATAAATCAATAGAATATGTTTTTATAAATGCCTGTAGACAGAATCTATGAAACATTACCTAGAGAAATCAAGAATAAAATAAATATATTGCAAAACTCAACGTATTAAATATATTAATTTTCTTTAAATTTATTATTAAATCAAATGTAACCCCCGTTGAGATGACAAAAAGTATGCTTTTTTTGAAATGGACAATCTAATTTAAAAATATATATAAAAACTAAAAAGGTCCAAATGAATAAGGACAGTCTTTAAGAAGAATAGACTACTAAATCTCAAAAGCTACTATAAAGTTATTACAATTAAAACAAGGCAAAATTCATTCAAGGATAAACAAGCAGATCAGTAAAACAGAGTAGAGTCCAAAAACAGACTCACAGATATGGTGAACTAATTTATAGGAAAGGAGACAGTGCAACATAGTTGTGAAAAGACGGTCTATTAAATAAATGGTTCTGGACCATAAAAATACACGTTTGGTAGAAAATATTGAGTCCTGTCTTTTACCATGTAGAAAAGTCAGTTTTATGAAAGTTGAGAAACATTTCAATCTTGGTCATTAAAGCCATGAAAATTAAAACCATGAAGGCAGTATTAAGTACAGGAGAGAAACTGGCCCTCACATATATTACTGGAGTGGGGGGAGTACATCACTTTGGAAAACTGTTTGGTAGTATTGACTACAAATACCTTAATATCCTTATTACTTTGTTCTGTAGTAAACTTTTAAAATAGTCATCAAGTAGGTTGGCATTTGCTAGGATGTTTTCTGGATGCTTTATGGTGTTATTGTTCCCTGAATGGGATTTTTTTTTAATCCTTTGAACCGAATTTTCTAATTACTGTGCTATAAAAAGCTTGCTTTTCTATGTTGATCTTGTTTCTTGCCATGTGTGTTGAAGTAGAAATTCTTAGCATCTAAATTAGCACAACTTTAATCTTTCTTTTATATAGTTTGCCACTTACTTTTTTTTGTGTTATTGCTTTGGCAAACACCTTTCTTTCACTAAAATTACTGAATATTAGTAATGAAAGCCAAAATATTTCTTATTTGACATTTTCAATGAGATACATTAAACATTTTAACATTGAAAATGATAAAAATAATGTATTCATAGGTTTCTGGTAACTACTATTTATCAGGCTAAAAAAGTTTTATTCTATTCTTTTTAAGAGCTTATATTAAGCTCTTTATATATCCCTTTGTTTATTTTAAAATATATCCCATATATCCCTTCGTTTGATTGAAAAATTTTGTGTGTGCACTCGTACACATCAGTGTTTATATACTATATATTTTTTGTCCTTGTCATAAGTTTATTTTAGGATAGGGATAATGTTAGGTTTTAAAATCAACTGAGAAGCCCTCCTTCTTTTTCTGTTCTCTAAATCAGAATATTTCTTTTCCTTAATGGTTTTGAAAAATCCACAAAATCATTTGTATTTATTCTTTCTTAGAAGTATACCTTGTAAGCCTTTGACTATTTACAATTTTTTCCTAGGTTTACAGATTTTTGAATCAGTTATGGTATTCTACTTTTATTGAGGGGAGGCAGTGATACTTTTTCTAGGTTTTCAAATGTATTGTTACACATGTTTGATATATTTTAATACTGTAAGTCCTCTTTTTATGTGCAGTTAAAGAATATTTTTATTATTATTTTTTATTATACTTTAAGTTCTGGGGTATATGTGCCGAACATGCAGGTTTGTTACATAGGTGTACATGTGCCATGGTGATTCACTGAACCCATCAACCCATCATCTACATTAAGTATTTCTCCTAATGCTATCGCTCCCCTGGGCCCCCACGCTCTAACAGACCCCGGTGTGTGATGCTCTCCTCCCTATGCTCATGAATCCTGATTCAACTCCTACTAATAAGTGAGAACATTTGTGTTTTGTTTTCTGTTCTTGTGTTAGTTTGCTGAGAATGATGGTTTCCAGCTTCATCCATGTCCTTGCAAAGGAAAGGATATTATCTGTAATACTATTGATATATTTTGTTTTTTCTTATTGATGAGATTATTTTCAACAATTTTGTAGTCTTTTCAAAAATCCAGAATTTGGTTTTAATGATCCAGTCTATGATTTTTTTTTATTACACTACACTTTCCCAAATTTAACTACATTTATTTTTAATTCTGTCAGGTTCTATGTACTTTCTAAAATGATGCATTGTCCCTGTCTATATGGTTCCAGCTGGAATAGTTCCAATGTACTGGTAACCAGATAAGATCTTTTAGTATTCTGCTTAACTTATCTTAAAATATATTCTGTTTAAAAGGATGCAAAATCCCAAATGTAACTATGACTGGAGATCCTTTTGTTCAGGCCCTAAAAGCATTATATCTCTTGCTAGACCCAATCCCATAAAATCAAGTAGAAACTTTCACTAATGGAAGGTCTTTATTATTTGCTTCTATCTCCTCTTCCAATAATTAAGCAGAAGTGCAACTTACCCAAATCCAATATTCTATTGTACATTGGGGTTGTCCAGCCTTGGTCAGAATTATAATTATTTTACTCCCATTTATTGTTTGACATTTGAAATATCCTTTGATAATTGAGGATGTTGAGACATACCTCCAAAGACTAAAGACTGCAAATAATTTTTCCATGTCTATAACTATAATGCAAGCATTTCATGTGCTATTTTGCATGTCTTCTTGACCCTCTCACCAAATTTGAATGGCTTTGAATAAATAAACTCCAAAATATAGAGTATTTTACTAGAGAAACAATCCTTCCAACATATTTGCTCATTCAGCTGTCACTAGAAGTGAAGAGTTTGAAATACTTTTTGAAAACAATGTTTCAAAATATCCATGAAATGCTATGCATTTCTCCTCCTGGTGGTTTAAAGTGCTTTAAGCCACCGACAAACAAAAAAATGGGGAAAAAAAGAAATCCTTCTTGACTGGCTGACATTTTATTTTCTTCAGGAAATAAAGGAGAAGATGTCCCTAAAATTACCAAAGCATTGCTTAAATTGAGAGTCAGGCATCTACTTTTGCAAGAAACCAAGTTGCCATTTTCTTGATAGTTTCAAGTCTCAGAGCAAATGTTGGTCTAAAGCCTGCAGTTATTCGATTGCTCATTTCCTGATGTACAGCTTTCAGGGACAGAGGATTGACTCGCAACAAAGAGAGATAGTTAAGAAAGTGAAGCATGATACTCTGATAATTATGTTTATAGAGAACTTATATAAAATACTTTAAATGTAAACATTTACTTACATACTTAGATGTTTTGCCTTCTTTTTTATCTCTATGCTTGCGTTATACTCAATCCAACCTCAGATCAATTTTGTAGAACTAAATTAGGCAGATTGGGATGCTCGTTTCCACCTGCTCTAAACAGAAACGTTAGTTATATGTTGCAAAAATAAACTACCCTTTTCTCTTCTGATCTCTTCAAATCTCTGTGATTGCTAAAGTTGAGCTGTTTTCACATAGGGAAGTAAAAGGTAACACCCTCTCTGCTCTGCAAACTGCCATTCATTTCAGGAAAATAACGGTCTGTTGGCTGGAGATCCAGCTGCTTGTCATGTTAGACCATGTGGCGTCTGCTGCTGAGTCCAGCTGTACAGCCAAGATCAGTGCCCTAAGGACTGAGCACAAAAATGCTGTGATCCCTGGCAGTGACAGGGTCTCTGCTAACAAGTCTCTAGACATTCAAGATGAAATGTCATCACCCCAGCACAGCTATCACAGAGAATGAAACAAAGCATCTAAAGACCTTTAATAGCATCAGAGTCTGAGAAATAAGTGAAGCATCCCAGGTTTAGTTCTCCAATCTATGGAGCTGATGTCAATTCTGTGAGTAATTGTGACCCCTTCTCTGTTACCTTTATCCCCAGTACTCAGAGATGAAATGTTAACTTGTAATAAGAGGTTTTCCTATGATTAAGCTTCACACATTTTTTGGGTCTTACTGCTAGTAATCATTCATTATTCGATAAGTAATTAGTAAATGTCTACTGTGTACGAGTTCCTCTGCTCAAAGTTCAGGTAGACAAAGAAATTGAGAATCAGGTTTCCTACCTTTACGGAATGGCAGGTAAGAATCATTCAATTTTTACTCCAGGTCCCCAAGTCGTACTGTTTTGGCTGAATTCTTTAATCTCAGTCTTTCTTGGGGTTCCTTTATCTTTCTGTGGTGGCCTGAGGTTGTGTGGAGATGAGCTTGGTAAAGGGCCCCATCTTGTCTTTTTGTCATCTGCCCACACAGGCTTGTCTGAAATGTTCATCATACTGGTTAATGTAGCCCTTCCTATTCATTGGTTCTTTGCTGTTGGGAGTATCAAAACTATTTCTTCAAGTCTGCCTGAGGCACCAACTTCCAAAACTTATTTCCTCTATTGGGTCTTGTCATCTACCTGGAGAAGCTTCTGGGCATACCACCTCATTACCCTTCGTAGAGAAATCTGTCTAGAGTGATGTGCGTATCCCCACTCTCCTTTACTTCTGGGCAGGTCATTTTCTTTGCACCCCAAATTTTCTATCTCATTGCCTCTAGCTAAGACATTTTGGCCAAGGTATTGGTCTGTATGCTGAATCCTCCCCTTCTAGACATGTAGCCTTATGAAAGACTGAAGCGCAGAGAAATTTAATAGGTTGTTTTGGCTTTTAGCTATAGTATGACTTTTCTGAGGTCTGCTTGTGCAGGAGGGTGTGGGAATAAATGGGAGGTGGAAAAACAAAAAAAAGTCAGTGAAAAGCATCAAGTTGTTGGAAGGAGGGTAGAACAACCCAAGCTCTCAAACACTGCAGTGTAAATAAGTAGAATCATTTAGAATAACTATTTGACCCAATTTGCTAAAGCTGAGCATAAGCATATCCTATGACCAGCAGTTCCACTGCAAGGTTCAACTCAATCTAATTATATGCACAATAGAAATGCACACATATGTTCATGATAAAAAATTTACTATAATGTTTATAAGAGCACTCTGTGGTAACCCCAAACTGGAAATTACCAACTATCTATCTATAATAACACAGATAGATACATTGTGGTATAGTAATATGATAAATACTATATAGCATTTGAAATCAACAATCTATGACTAGATGCAAAAATGTGGATACATTTCATACAAAAAATGTTCAATGAAAGAAGCCAGGAACAAAAGAGTGTATAATGTATGCTTTCAATTACATGAAGCTCAAAAACAGGTAACAGTGGTCTTTGCTATTGGTAATCAGAACAATAGCTATCTTTGGGCATTTAGTTACTAGAGGAGGGTGTGAGGTGGGCTTCTAGAACACTAGCGATGTTCTGGTTCTTGATTAAGGTATTGGTTACACAGATGACCTCTACACTTGCAGATATGCAATTTTCTAGTGCGCCTATTGTACTGGGTTGAATAGTATCTTTCTTTCCAAAACGCAAAGCCACCTGGAACCTCTGAATATGCCCTTATCTGGAAATAGGGTCTTTGACGATGTAATCAAGTTAAAGTGAGGTCATACTTGATTAGGGTGGACCCTATTCTAATGACTTGTGTCTTTATGAGAAGAGGACAATTTGGACACAGAAATACACATAGAGGGGAGAGAGCCATCTGAGGATGAAAGCAGACATTGAAATGATGCATCTGAGAAAGGGAATGCCAAAGATGGCTAGCAACCACCATAAGCTGGAGGGAGTCATAGAACATATTCTGCAGCCTCCAGAAGGAGCCAAGCTAGCTGACACTGATTTTAGATATTGGAACTCCAGAAATCTATAACAATAAACTACTATTATTTTAGGATACCTCATTTATGGCAATTTGTTACTGCAGCCCTAGGAAACAAATACACCTTATCTACAATTCTTGGCTTAGGTTGTAAAAGAGAAGTTTTTAGATTGAGTATAGTTCAAAGAATTTGGGGAAGATTTAGAATGCAGCAAATAGTCAACAAATAACACTTGACCATGATTTAATCCTTTAAAATGGGGGTCCCCAACCCCCGGGGCTGCAGACCAGTACCATCTGTGGCCTGCTAGAAACTGGGTGGCACAGCACGAGGTGAGTGAGGGTGAGTGAGCATTACTACCTAGGTTCCAGCTCCTGTCAGATCAGCAGCAGCATTAGATTCTTAGAGGACCATGAACCCTGTTGTGAACTGGACATGTGAGGGATCTAGGTTGCATGCTCCTTATGAGAATCTAACTAATGTCTGATGATCTGAGGTGGAACAGTTTCACCCCACTACTGCCCCCCGCCCACCCCCCACATGATTTTTGTGAAAAATCATCTTTCACAAAACCAGTCCCTGGTGCCAAAAAGGATGGGCATCACTACTTTAAAGCTCTATTAAACTAGTTTTGATCTTTAAACAAATAATAAGAGCCAAAATCTTTCAGTGACTACTTCTATAAGTAATGCTACCCAGAGAAGTTTCTATATGCCAAGCATTGTCAAGGCATTAGTAAGTTGGGATGTTCTCCTGTAGCTCAATTCCTTTGTTGGAATAGATAACACTCAAGCCCCAGTTCCTTAGAAAAGGACAAGTCACATGTGCTACTAGTTGTTTTCTTGTTTTGTCAGGGGTGAAAGTACAGTCACTAGAAAATTACATTGTCCCGGCTATGAATATGGCTGGACATTTTTAGTGTCCAGTATTTTTTAGGCACTATATATAATGTGTGACCATAAATGTTGAGTGTGTTTTTAAAACATGCCAGGACTGATCTATAAAAGAGTGCCATCCATCAAAATGGTTACTTTTGCACCACACATCTCACCATCACTTCCATCACTCAAAATGTTACTGGATCTCCTCTTGCGGAATTTTCTTCAAATCTAGTTAATGAACCACACAAGAAAATCAGCCTCATAAATTTATAGTCACACATAATTCTGACCATTAAGGGTGTCATCTTGCTCGATGGATCATACCCATGTCATCCATCAGAATTGACTTTGAATAACTTTTGACCATTTTCTCCAATAAAACCCACCATCCATGGAAAAATGTTTCTCAAATGAGCATATCCAAAAGAATAATAGCTTTCAAAAATCCTTTAGAAAGGATGCTTAGCACAATGCCTCACAGATGTTGTCACCCAATAAATATTTGTGAAATAGCTTTGAATGCACTGTGTAGGTTCTGAAGACAGTACTAAAAATTTCCTGAAATTGAAAAAAAAAAAGATATCACAGCAAGCAAGTAGCTTTCTAAGATGTATTGTAGGCAGGAGATTAAATTGTAACTATGTATTTAAATTGTAATTCATGTAGAAAATAAGTAGTATGACTTTATTGGCACATCAGTGCAAAACATCTTTAGAAGGTATGATTTTATGCATTTACAAATTATATACAAAGAGCATGCATGCAACTATATTTATGATTAGGTTTTACTTTTGTTTACTTTTTATTTTCTGGGATGATGGATAGCATAGCAGAACATGATTTCACATACATTTATTTTTTGTTCAATTTTGTTGTGTGGGACCATCTATTCCTTTGTTGTCAAACCACAACTGTGAATCTAGAGGTTACCTTTGTGAAAGCAGCAGGAAGGTAGTTATACAGACCGATACAAAGACTAAAGTCACATCAGGATAGCTAATGTAGAGTACTGTGAATTGTTTTCTTACACCGTGAACACTGTTGGATAAGATTCAGAGGAAGAAATGAATTATACCTGAAAGATTAAGTGACAAGTGCAACTGAATTGTCAACAGAAAAGAAGGTGACAGAAGATGTTAAACAAAGCATTTTAGTGATTTAATGTAGGATAATATTTTGCTTTAATAGTCTTATCGCTTAGCCTGGCTTCTTAACCAGTCACTCTCATAGATGTAAAATGGCAGGTCAAAGCAAAGCCATTAATTTTTTTAAAAGTGAACATGTAATATTAGGTTTTCAAAGTGGATCGCATGGTAGGGATGTAAAATGGTGCAGTGACTTTGGAAAACAATTTGGCAGTTTCTCAAAAGGTTAAACATGTTTATCATATGACCCAGCTATTCCCCTCCTCTGTATATGCCTAAGAGAGATGAAAACATGCTCACACAAAAACGTATACACAAATGTTTATGGAGCATTATTTGTATTCACAAAAAATAGAAGCAACCTAAATGTTGACAAGTGGGTAAGCAAAAGTTGAGAAATCGTGATAAACAAAAAGTGATGTATCCAGGCTATGGCATGTTGTTTGGCAATAAACAAATTGAAGTAGCGATAGATGCTACAATGAACCTTGGAACATTAAACTAAGTGAAAGCTGTCAATCACAAAAGATCATATATGATATGATTCCATTTATACGAAATGTGAAGGGTAGGCAACACTGTAGGGACAGAATATATATTAGTGGTTGTCAGAGGTTGAGGGGCAATGGGGGGTAAAAGAGTTGCTGCTAATGGGGACACAATTTTTGGAGGAGAGGTGACAAAATGTTCTAAAGTTGATTATGGTGATGGCTACATATATATATGTGAATAAACTGTACACAGTTTAAAGTGGATTGTATAGTACGTAAATTATATCTCAATAAAATTGTTTTTAAAATAGCTTAAATCTTTTTCAAAAGTGTGTTAAAAGGACTTTCTCCCTAGGTAATATTAAGTCCTCCAGAGAAAAGAGAAAGAACGAGTTTGGACTTTCAGCAGCTGAGAAACTTCAACTTCACTGCTTCTCCAGCAATAGCATAGATTAAGTCAAATAACATAGAGATATTTCAGCTGCTTTGTAGGTTCTTTTTTTTTTCAGAGCATATTATGTTTACTATGAGTCAATAAAGAGTCACTTGTATGTGATGTCTTGCAACCAAATTAGCTCTTTGGAGACCATACTAGCCTCTGACTTTTCTGAGTTTCTCCAATGTCTCAAGAAGTTGAGGCTACTACATTAAGCATTTCGAGGACATTGAGTTGTGTTTACATCCATAAATTCTGGTTGAGCTCGAGTGTCTTTAGGAAATCAACTCTGACTGATTCCACTTCTATCATCAGTTATTTTTCTGTTATTTTTTAAGTTATCAGTTATTGAGTATTTATTTATGCTGGGGATTTATCTAATTTTATGAGTATTCTCGTTCGACCCTTACAACAATGTAACATTGCATAACATCATGGGGAACACCACACAAAACAGTTGCAATGTTCAACTGAGAGGCCCTAAGTTTTCTTTGTTATCCTTTATTGCTCAGAGGGAGGTTCAAAGCCTTTCCCAAGAAGATATAACCAGTATAAATGGTGGAGCCAGAAAGTGAGCTTTGTTCCACCTTGCTTGGAAACTGTATTAGATGAGTCTCCTGGCTGAGTTAGCAGAGACATCTCATTAACAGAGTATAGGGACTAAGATCTGAGGCTCTGTTTTCACGTGACAGGAGTTCAAATATCGGTTGTATCATGTAAATTGTGGGCTATGGTTAATTGCTATGTTCTTTATGCCTCAGTTTCTTGGTCATTATATCAGAATGATAATAATTTTATGACATTTTAAAACTTTAAATAAGATAATCCTTGTAAAAAAAAGTCATTACAATTTCTGGTGTACTATAAAGCTATCAACAAGTGTCAACTCTCTATGAGTTTATGACTTTATTATAGGATAATTACATTACTAACTCTATGCGCACCTCAGAAGGAACAGTGGGATGACAGGACTATCCAATTATTCTAGCTGCCTTAGTAATAAAATTGGATCTCCCCATCATGGATGGATCAGGGAAGAATTAATTATCGATATTTTGCATACCTAAATTGGCTTCACAAACATCAGTCTATGATGTAAAGTATATATGTTCTTATAAGTTCTTCTAAACCTTGAGCAGTGAATAATATGCATTTAACAACAGGTGAACTGTATTTTATAGAGCTGAGGTACTAGAGCTTATTTTGCCTCGATTCGGTTGTGAACAGACATGGAATACTGTTTAGGTATCTCAATTCCCCTGCACAAAATACCTATACTTGTGAATCTACATTTGAGAAACAACTCATCAATATGTACTTTTGAAAAAGCAACGAGAATACTCTATACACCAATATGGAAGCTCTTTAAAATATTAAGCCAAAAAAATGGAAAGAAAAGCAATATGTAGAATAGTGTACTTTATATGATAAAACGTTCCTACAGAGGGAGGAATGCAAAAACGATCCTACAGATGGAGGAAGCAAACAATCAGGGTGCAAAATGACACTGCTGATTAAAATATGTGGATGAACAGTAGTTACCTGTGAGAAAGGTGGGAGGAATATGTGGATATGGACAGCCAGAAGGGATGAGAGTCTTCACTCAGGGTCATGTTATTCTGATTGATTTATACTTGTGAATGGACTATTTATTTTAAAAGTTTAATGTAACTTAAAAAATAAATCTCTTGAATGATTTCTGGTTAAGGAACATTGAAGAAGCATACATCCCTTTCTTACGCATGATCACCACTGAAGAACAGAGTAAAATGGCACAGAAACTTCTTAGTTATCACTTAGGAAAAAACACAAATGAAGAGCTAGTTGTTTTCAATCACTGTATTTGTAATTATGGACTAGAAAATTTAAAAAAATACCATAGAACACAAGGAGAAAGCTCAGGTGGTGGTGGCTAGCTAAGAAAGGAAAAGATAACTGAGCAGCCAGATACTTTCCCAGGGGAAGAGCATGACCTTGAGGCCAGGTGTGCAGAGTTACATCCAAGGAGAGTCCAACTCAACTATATTTTTTGTGCTTACCATTTTAAGCCAGACGATCATTTGCTCATAATGTCAAAAAAGATGAGAACTCAAAAGAAAGTTTATTTTAGTGTATTATCTGTTCGTAATATGGAATGTAAGGTAAAATTAATGCATAATAAATGTTATTATCTTAGAAAGCTTTTATTTAGTAAAAACATATCAAGCAAATCAATTAAAGTTATATTGCATTGAAAACATCAAGATTTATCTGAATACATCAAGATTTATCTGAAAATAGAAAAATAATACATTCGCAGTATGTGGTGAGGGCTATACCATCACCACATGCCCTCCACTACAGCAAATCACTTTCAATTGTTTTATGGTGTGATTTTAAAAAAACAACAATGACAAAGTTTGTTTATTTGTTAAAGTGATTTAAAACAATTCTGTTGTTTGGATTCATCTAAATGGCAAATAATATGTAAGCTGTAAGCTCCTTGAGGTCAAGGTGGTCTTACTTATCTTCTAACTCATTATTAGGCAAAAATAGACACTCAGCTCTGCCTGTTTGTTTTTCAAAGTGATTTAGGGCGAAAGGACCCAGTTCCGCCTGTGTGAACAGTGAAAGGACAGCAAGTAGTGCATTGATGTAATTAACAGTCCCATGAGGAATACTTTCCCCTTTTTCTTTCAGAAGGAGGATCCAAGAATGTTAAGTCATCTGGCATGAGACACTGGGTGTCATATGATGAATTTTCAAAGAAGAAAAGAGCAGAGATTGACTCTGGTTTCCTCCTCTGGCCACTGGTTGACTTTTATGTCCAGAGTAGAAAAGAACTAAGTGATATACTGGATGCTTTGAGCCTGCAGGCATGTCTGCCTGGAGGCTGCTTTTTAGACTGGAGGAAATTTCCCGGAAGCTATAAAACTTCAACGTAAGGCCGAAATCTGCTACTTCCAACTGTGTGACCTTGGACAATTCACTTTACTAAACCTTAGTTTCCCTCATTGGTAAAATGAGGTAAGGGTAAAGGCAGACCACTAAAACCTCTTGTAGATTCTAAGCAATCCAAATGAATATCCTATTGGACTACTGGCCACCATTTTTTTTTCTAGATCCCATGCTTTGTTTGTCCATGTATTTTTGTCCACATGGGTTCAGCTGTATGAATTTATCCTGTTAGGAATTTGTCAAATCATGTTTGTTATTCTCGGATCCCATGCCAACCGTGCCTCCCTGGAACCCCACCTCTCCCTTCACCCCTGCTTGTATAGCCTAGGCTTTAAATTTTTCCCCATTTTCCAATCTTCCCAACAACCCTCTAGCCTCTGGTTTGATGTTTTATACTGAATTAACAACACAACTTTGTACTGCAACAGGGATTTCTAGCTCTGAAATTGTATGATCCTTAGTGAAATAGCTGCTTGCAAAAAAATATTTTTAAGTCCCTTTATTCAGAAATAAATACATTTATTCCTAAAATGATACTGAGCACAATCAAATTTTTAGTCATTCAGAGGCATTCGAAATCTCTCAGTGATTTGTAGTCATTATTATGTATATCAATCTTCATTATATGCCATTGTGAAGGCATTTTGATGATTGGAGTTTACTATAAATGGGCCTACCTCACTGTTGAGATAGGAATAGCACTGGGTAGTCGCAGGAGGGTGGAAAAACCCAAACAACAACTAAAACAAGAACTAGGTAAAGAAACCACAGGATAACAAAACACCCAAAATAAGAGAGAGAATATGGCCAAAACCCCAATCAAGGTGACATGTCTGTGACTCTGGTACGTAAAGAAGATGGGTATGTTTTGAAGTAAAAGAAGAAAGAGAAGACACAATAAAATATTTAAATTTCATAGAAAGAGCGCGAAAATGGGGGAAGGAGGGTCCTCAAAATCCCCTCCTCTTCTAGAATACCTAATGATTATGCTGCCCCCTAACTAAAGATACACCCATAAAATAGGGATGCTGGTGGTCATAGGAAAAATGGGAAAATGCCAAGCAGTAGTTTCATATAACATCAAGAAAGGGGCTGTTAAAAATTAGCTACAAGGACAAGGACATGGAGGAGTCTGGGCTGATAAGATCCTAACAAACAGAATGAGGGCTAAGCTGGTTGAGACTGCCAGTTCCCAAAGGGAGCTGAATTTGACCCAGGCCCTAGCCCAGACTGAATTATGCACTTATTACTATACATACACCTGTCAGCCCCATGATAGAGCCAAGCATGCCCATATTTATTAGAAAAATGAGTGGCACCTCAATTCTAAGAAATCTCTGCCTTTTTCCTAGAAAACTTTATGATTACTCCACCTCTTAATTAGAAGAGCCCATAAAATCAGAAACTCAAACTCTCTTGGGGGTGAATCACTTTTTGGAATGCGCCCACACTTCTCTCTCAAGTGGGTGCCTTTGCTTCGCAATAAAAGCTTCTCGCCTTTTGCCTCATTTTGATTTGTCTCTAAATTCTTTCTTGTGATGGTGTCAAGAACCTGGACACCAGCTTGGGCTAGTGTCTCACTGGCTTCCAGAGATCTTCTTGAGCCCTCTAGCTCTTCTGTGATCAATGAATCTCACTGTTATTAGCTAGCATTTATTAAGCCTTTGTGTTCTTGCATTCTTTACTACCTGTCCTTGTCTTGAGTTTTTCTATTGACCTGTATTGATCCTCTACCAATTCCTATAGAGCTTTCATTCTTACTCTTCAATTGCTTGTTTATGCACAGACAACTGTTGCTATTTTAATCTCTACACTCATGTTTCCTCATCACATAATCATATTCCATATACTGCTATTTTAGTCTCCTGATTATCCAAGAAGTAAGTCAAATAAATTGAGATCATGATATATAGATGTACACATGCATTTCTTAACCATTTAAAAGGTGAATTAACTATTGCCACTCTAATCTTTTGTACTTACATTAATGCATTGAATAAAAAATACAGTTAAATGTGATGTCAGTTTATTTCAAACAATTTATAAATATAACAGTGACAATTGTCTGACAAGATTATGGCATTTTTTAAGAAAAAATATGAGACACTGGTGGTTCTACCTGTAAGCAGAGAGGCATTTTATTGTGTTATTTATAGACCACAAAAAATCTTACCTTTCCCTAAACATCTCCCCCTACAAGTCTTCCATGGTTCCAGATGTCCTTACCACTACGGTCACCTGCTTTGTCAAAGTACTGTTCAGAACATCTATATTTTACTCAGACTCATTCCTTGGGGAATAGGGCATATTTATCTGTAACCAAAGGGAACATGTTTTGGAATTTAATTGTCAGGTTCTTTAACTACCTCCTGACTGAGAGTAGAGTTTACAAATTAGGGAAAGGTAAAGAATATGGGTATGTTTTGAAGTGAAAAAAGAGAGAGAAAACACAAGAAAGTATTTAAATTATGAAATACAGGGTGATAAAAGTTGGTCATGATAACTTTATTCAGGCTGCAGGAAGGTTATTTGGATTTTGTGTAAAGAATAAGATCAGAAGATAGGACTGGGAAATGAGGGTTCACATGACCATGTGGTTCTGGGGTGTGAAGCGATGGAGGAGCAAGAGGGATCAACAGGACAGGGCTAGGTGAGGAGCCTCAAGGCACAAGGAAAGACTTGTAATGCAGGATTAACACAAATAATCAGAGGAAGGACAGGCTCAGTAAGCCACAGAAACAGAGACCACAAAGTGAGCAGGGCCTTGTAGGATTTCATGCCATTCCTGGGAAGCAAGCTTCAGTGGCTGATTTCTTGAGACTTAACCCACATCAGGCCGGGGAGTGCTTGAGCAGTTACAATTAACCGCCAATTGACAGATGATGACAGAGATGGTCAAGGCCACACACACCATAGCAGTTACCCTTCTAGTGTCTAAGTGCCTATCAGACTGTACCCTGGAAGCATCATTTCTGCACTCAAATTATCTAAATATTTTCATGGTTTGGCCATCACTTTGGCATCTAAGCTGTTGCTTTGTGGATTCACTTTTTTCTTTTTCAAATGAGGTGCCTCCTTAAGATCCTTACAGGAACTGCCAGGAAAACTGGAGAGTCTCCCAATTGGTAATTCTTAGCAAACACAGGGCAAAGTGGCATTGTAATACCCAAACTCCCAGTTGTCCTTCCTGCTGATGGAAACTTTTGTGGCAGAGTGCAAATAGCTCAGCAAGTGATTTTAGGGTGGATGTGAAATTTCCACTGCACTGCCAAAGGGGGATTTCTCGTGAGCTTTTCTCCACGTCAGTCACCACAAACATCAAGTGGCGCCCAGTGGCAGCTGCACTGACACTTGCTGAATCTTCCCCTATTTTTGCTTATGCTTAGACAAGGTTTTGGTGTCAGCATATAGATTGTGTGGGGATAAAGAGGAGGTTATCTGACCTATCACCTTATCCTGGGCCCATGGAAGGGCAGCAGCAGTTTCAGTTTGCCAAGTGGAGGTTCTGGAACACATGGTGATGTAAAGCCCTTAGCCAAGGGAGAAATGGCAGTGAGCTTATCCTATTTCCCAGCTAGCTGAGCTGAATGAACTCTACATTTAGTGTGCTTTTGGTGATAGACTATGCAGTGTCAAAGAATAAAATCCAGTCTTTAGTCAGATGGGAAAAATACAAAGCCATATGAGAAGGATACCTGATTAGGAAAGACACTTGAAAAAAATTCAGAATAGATAACTTGATATAGAATACAACATTAGTGGTAATTTACATGTGATAGTATTACTACAGAATACATTTCAAGTTAGTGGTGCACTGCATGAAGTATTTTAAAGAATACTTCCAGTTATCAAGAAAATGGTAACTAAAAATGAATTTGGAAGACTATGGCGGGAGAGCCTGCTGGATTTTAACCAAATACATTTCCTTTTCTTCCCAAGCACACAGCTGGAATGCATTCTTCTGCCTCCCTCATTACGGCCATGTGCCTGACTTCCCGCAGGTGAGATGGGAGCATGAATAAGGGGTGCCGCTGCCCAGCCTAGCATGTGGCTTCCTCCGTCAAGTGAGACGCTTACACTTTTTCCCCTTTCTAATTGGCTAGAAAGGGGACTGTTCTCCAAGTAACATTATAAGCTTTGTGTAAAACACGGCAGAGCCACCATTTTGAAGAAAACTGGGTTCCTGTGGATCATGACTTGGAAAAGAGGTGCCTGCTAGTTATGAACACTCAATTTGGACTTCACACAAGCAAGAAATAAGTGTCTGCTGGGGTTGGCCTTTTACGTACTTTGGAGTTTCTACAGCAACTTAACTGACACAGCCTTAACTAGTACTGAACTAAGACTAACAATCCTTGAAAACTTCCATATGGAAAGTCACTTATGTTTTTCTGGCAGTTTGGGCTTTATTGGAACCAACTATGAGCCGTCTGGAGTATCACACATCTACACCATGAGGGGCAAATGAAGAATTTGACCAAAAAAGAAGACACTGAATAGCACATCAGTGAAGTATTTTTCTTTCCTGTCTATACAAACTGACTGGAGACTTTAACAACAGTTAATCTTAGACTATAATTCTCTAGATCACAGTGGCCTGAATATTTGGGAGCTATCTACATAATGGCAGTATACACACACACACACACACACACACACACACATATATATATATATATATATAATAACATTTCTATATGGCTCACTGCTGTCATCCCAGCACTTTGGGAAGCTGAGGCCGGCAGATCACATGATGTCAGGAGTTCGAGACCAGGCTGGCCAACATGGTGAAACCTTGTATCTACTAAAAATACAAAAATTAGCCAGGCATGGTGGTGGGCACTGGTAACCCCAGCTATTCGGGAGGCTGAGGCAGGAGAATCACTTGAACCTGGGAGGCAGAAGTTGCAGTAAGTGGAGACTGCACCATTGCTCTCTAGCCTGGGCAACAAGAGCAAAACTCCATCTCATAAATAAATAAATAAATAAATAAATAAATAAATAAAATATACTATAGAGGGAAACTCCTTTTCGTACCCAACTGCTCCAGTTTTTGCCAGCTTGCAATTTCAGCCACTCGGGTGATACATTTAGGAAGGACCAAGCTTTCCTGGGTATCTGTGTGATAGTAGGCAGGTGGCTAAATTTGAAGACTTGGCAGAGACAAAGGAAGACTAATCTTTATAAAGTTCACATGTTTTGGTGCTTTTCTAAAGCAAGCATCTAGCCACAGACACTATGTTTTAAATGATGACTGAAGCTAATGACAGGAAAAGGAGAAAAAAAGTGGCTACCTCAAGAACTTAAAATAGTACAAACTTTAAGAACAGAGTAAAATGACTTTCATGAAGGTTCTTGCTTGATTTCAGCCATGAACAGACTCCCAGGTAAGCACAGTACAAATCTCTCAAGACTGTTGAGTCCAGGAAGTAAATTTCCAAGGGGAAGGCATGGCTGTTGATTCACGCTCCTTGACTTTTACTAAAGCGGCTTCTCTCATCCTCATAGTCAAATGGATCCTGAATATTTAGGACTATCCTCTTTCTTCAGTGCTTTGTCTGTAGTCTGGCTTCAAATAGCTTGGCTTCCAAAAGTAACACTAAAGTTATGCCAATTTATACACATACACACAGATATATCAGATATGTATATGAGATATATATAGATATGAGATATATGTATATAAGATATATATATCTGTGTGTGTGTATATATGTGTATGTGTGTATATATACACATTATATGTGTACACATTATATATACATATATAAAATAAAATACCATATATATAATATATATATTTCCCCAAACATATTATTATATATGGCTAATACGAAATACTAAGTCAGAACACATACAAAATAACAATGTAAATGTAAAGAAACACGTATATAGATGTCTCACGTCCTCAAAGAAACAGTTCTGAAGGCTTGAATGCCTTGTGCTATTCCATTATTTTTCCCTAGGCTAAAGGCTGCTTCACCCTGGAAAGCAGCCTTGCTTTCTGAGCCATTCTGAGCAACATGTCTGTTGCTTCTGAGTTTGTCGATTGCTTTCACAGGCAAGGTCAAGAGAAAGGTCCAATTTAACATTGCCTACCTAATTCCCTTTTCTTAGTTGTAGAACCTTTCTCAATTATTCCATGTGTTGTGAGATTCTTTATTAATTTCCAGGAGTTACTATGTTTTGAGTCATTTAAAATGATAAATTTCCAAACTTTTCTTCGGTCAGATGGAAAAAATCTGTTATGAAAAATTGGTTAAAGTTTCCTTTATACACAAATATCTGACCATTTCTTATAACTGTCTTATTGATACATAAAAACATATATTCTCTATTTAATGTATGTTATAGTTCTATTTTTATTTGTTTACTTGAGCTTATCAATTGAATTATTCCTTTTTATGTTAATAACTTATCATTTTCTTTTTTCTACTGAATTTTAAAATCTATAAACCATATTTGTTAAGATCCAGAGGTACCTTATATGCATTCATTGAATCTCTTTAGGTTTTCTTATTATTTGTGGGGTCATGTTCTAATACATCGCCTGCAGCTATTTAATCTTTACTTGGATTTTGGTTCCAGATGCCTCAGTTCTCAGGTAATGGCCACACGGTAGGCTGCAGGAAATGTGGGCCTGCAAGTTGTCACCACTTTATAAGTACTGAAGAAAGCCTCACTGCCTCCAGGTCTCCTTTGCTGCTAAGGCCACCTGTTCCCATGGTGAAGGGTTAGGGAAGTGTCCTCCCTGGGGTGAGGGACACAAGCACCTCCTCCCCAAATTTCATCTGGGTTGGCGTTGCCTTCTTATCAGGGAGCATGGATCTCCTCCAGCTAAGCTCTTTCCATCAAACTGGTCATTTTGATCCACCTCCACCCCTGAGCTTTCTCTTGGGCAATGTTCTGCTGAAGTCTTTCCACCCAGACTCTAGAGAAGCCTCAGTCCCATTCACAGTTTCTAGGTCCTCCTTCAAAAGAAATAGTCAGAAGTCATACTGACAGTGGAAGGGGAGGGCAAGAGGGTCATATTTAATCCCATCTTCTTCAGCTCTGCTTTCTGTCTTGGCAATACACTCTTTCCTCAGACAATTGGCTAGACAGGCTCTACACCATTCAACAAGCTTAGCATCTACTAGAGAGGAATTATGCCCAGTGGTGAACAGAAGGGTGATTCTGGATGAAGCACAAAACCTTTCACTCTTGCTTTTTCCAGCCTCCTACCCGTTCATCCTTCAGAGAACCTGCTGCAGACAGCTTTTTAAATTATACAGACACATCTTTCATTTAAAAGAAACAAACTGGAAAAAGAAAAGAATTTGTGGTGATGATTATGGTTTTCCTGGGCCTTCTGAATATGTAGAGTTTATCAATAGTAAACTTAAATTTCTCTTTCCTCTGCTCTAACAAAGAAAACAACAATTCTCTAAGCAAGTAAACCTGTTTCTCAATCTCTCTCTCTCTCTCAGATATAAAGATATAGATATAGTTTATACATCTATATCTTTATGTTCTTGAACCCTACAGAACCTCTCTACTTATGTCATGCAGGGATGAAAAATTCTGCTCTGATCATAATATTACTTGAGAATGTCATTTGATGATACGAGAAGTTCATAAAACAGTAAGATAATGATTCCTAATATCACTTGTCAGTAAAATATGGAAATCATTTCTTGTTACCCATTTGTACTAATTTTATCTTACACTTACTTAGTCAGCAGCAAAGCCTTCCAGGAGTGATTGTTTCTCACTGATTAATTTCCAGTTCTAACAGTTAGATCATCAGATGATACATAGTGATATTTTCTTAACAGGGCATTTTTACAGAAATAAAGATTTATATTGTAGCTGACTCCCTTAAGGGGTCTCAAAATGTGAGGGAAAATGGTTACACATTTTGCCACTGGCCTGTGGATTCTTGCTGAGATATTCAGGGACTCTCAGCACCAAGGTTACGTATGAATAGAGGGAAGCCTAATTCAGTGTCCGTTATTTACCTCCTTTGGCCTCTTTTTATCTGTCTTGCCTCTGTTTCCCTTTACTACTCACTCTGGGCTCAGAATTGATCTATGGCTCCAGATACCCCTATAGGAGATTCTGAAGAGCTGCCCAGCTCTTAGGCAGATGTCCCATAACTCTTCCTCCTGAGTACCCAGCTCAATTTAGAGTACTAGAATACCTCTTCTTAATTTACTTATACTTCTTCTTACCAAATATTGTAAAATACTTTGAGCTGATACATGGTAGCTTACACAGGGTCTTGCCCCTCTCAACAGTGTTTGCATTTTGAATAGGTTCAACAAAGCAAATTCTAGAATTACTGTAAGCACTAATGGCTGGAATGGATGTATTTGTATGTGAAGATGGAGTCAGTAGAGGGAAGGAAAAAAGATGAATTTGTAGGGTCCCTAGGGGTGTATGTGTGTGTGTGTGTGTGTGTGTGTGTGTGTGTGTATGAGATAGAGTCTCATTCTGTCACGGAGGCTGGAATGCAGTGGCATGATCTCGGCTCACTCCAACCTCCACCTGCTGGGTTCAGGTGATTCTCCTGCCTCAGCCTCCCGAGTAGCTGCGATTAAAGGTGCCTACCACAACGTCCAGCTAATCTTTTGGATGTTTTAGTAGAGACGAGGTTTCACCATGAGTTTAGCCCGGTCTCGAACTCTTGATTGATCTCAAGTGATCCACCCGCCTCGGCCTCCCAAAGTGCTGGGATTACAGGCTTGAGCCACTGCGCCTGGCTCATCATCTTATCTTAATGCTGTGGGTTTATTGCTTTGGAAATAATCACAGTAATATTTGCACCATCATGATTTTCAACTTTGCACAGTTCTTATGCATTGTTATCTCATTGTATTTCCTGTGTCAGCAGTAGCAGTAGCAAATCATGGGACTGTACCCCTGTCCTGACAGTTGAGAGCTTTTAGAGATGAGAGTCCATGAGTAAGAACCTCAACCCTATTCAGTCACTCATAAAGATAAAGAAACTTTATTTTCATCTTGGTACAGAAAAAAAAAAAAAACAAACAAACCTGGTGCACTGCAGGGACTTTCACCCAGTCTATATAAATTGCCACTTCTTATTCTAGCCTGACCTCTGCATAGCCACACAGCCGTGCAAAGAAGGCATTTGCCTTTTTCCCAGGAGATAAGATGCAATTTTAAAAATAGAATGAGGAGATGATAGAAGACAATGGAAAAGAATCATGTGTCATCCTTTCCCTTCTTCTGTCTTTTTCTGTAACACTCTATAAATGCTGGAAAAAAAAGAACCCAAATTTTTACAAGAAAGAATTCACAATTCTCAGGCAGAAATCTCTAGTCAGGCAGACACTCTATCCATGCTAAGCAAGAGTGGCACCTTTGGGAGATAAGAGATGTGTAAGATTATGCAAAAATTGCAGGCCAAAAGGGGAGCATTTAAATATATTAAGTAATCCTAAACAGGTGTCATTAGGATCAAGATCAGGATCTGTTTCTTAAGCAGAGAAAGAGCCTGGAGCTTGTTCTCCTTTGATGGATCCCAAGTGGCACTCCACGCTGCTCTGACACTGATCACATACATAAAATGTAAGAGATGCCATTCCCAAAAGGCAGTCAGAGTTATGTGGTTACGGACAATCGCTCTGTAAGTAGATAGTGAAATATCTAGCATGATTTTCCCTAAGTCTTATGAGGGGAAAAAAACCCAGTATTTACTTACCTTAATGCTTGAATGGAGTAAATATACTTAATACATAATTATAACACTAAATTATCAATTAAACGTGACAAATATTTCTCTGTTGGAATTTTGCTGGAACACAAGGTAATCCCAACTGTCACTGAGCAACCATATTAAACTTGACATCCAAAGATGGTTTTCCATCTAAGGCCTCTGACATGTTGTGGTGAAACTCCAAGGGACTTTATCAGTTAATTGGAAGACAAATACTGACAATCCCTTCATGCAAAATACTTACAATTTAACCTAGAATAACACTGAAGCCAAAAAATAATATGCTGAAATTGAATGCACAGACTAATGTGATGAGTCATTCTTGTTGAATAATAAGTAAAAAAATTCACATGGAGAAAAGTGGAATAACTGGGGTTTCTCCCAGAGGCTTCCAGGTGAAGCCCACTGATCCCCCAGATGGTTTAACTGGGGAAGGAAAATGATATTTTGAAGTAAATGACTATTCTGCATATTAGCTTTACCCTTAGTGTTCAGGGATTGGTTTGCATTGAAACATTGATGGGATTGGAGAAAATGAAAGGTAAACACAAAGATTGATGAACATGGCTTGGCAATTCTTGATATTCATAAAATGATCTTCTCTAATAGGAAAGGATGCCGACAGAATTAATTACGTGGGCATATCTTAGAGTCTCTTGGAGCTATGTAAACAAAAGGAAGTAGTAATAATTGAAGAAAGCAGAAAGAAATGAATTCCAGGGCTAAAGTCAACAAACCAAATAAATATGTCAGCTGGAGCCGAAATCCAGACATGCAATAATGAGAACAGCAGCAATTTTCCTCTGCAGCCCTGGTTCACACAGTGTAAACCCAATAAGCAAGAAGAGGCAGAACTTCAAGACCCAGAGCTAGAGTGCAAACAACAGCAGCTTTGCAAGTTGGGGAGTTTGCAAGTTGAAATATCTGGCCGACAGCTCTTCCAAACTACCACCAGTCTGAGGAATGCATTGCAGCTGGGCTGAGCTATTCAGAATAGCTCTTGGCATTTTAGAATCCCTAAGGAGATTGAAGTTTCTCACAGACATTGCATTCATTATTATTCCAGGTAGGAATATAGGAGTCATATTATATAGATATTTACATTATATTTGTAAAAACAGATTTAAAAAAAAACAGGCCCTGAGAAAATAAATAAGCTTTCCTAGGTGAGGCACTGAGAAAGTAGAATAGAGTTAATACCTAAATGTGAAAATGGTGTTTGTTGATCCTGGCAAAGTGAGAAAACACGGTGAAGCTTACTAATGTGTGCTTAAGGCTAACCACCAGCAACGTTAAAAATAAAACCACCTGCTGGGTGCAACGGCTTACACCTGTAATCCCAGTGCTTTGGGAAGCTGAGGCAGTTGGATCACTTGAGGTCAGGCATTCAAAACCAGCCTGGCCAACATGATAAAACCCTATCTCTACTAAAAATACAAACATTAGCTGGGTGTGATGGTGGTGGGCGCCTGTAATCTCAGCTATTCAGGAGGCTAAGGCAGGAGAATTGCTTGAACCCAGGAAGCAGATATTGCAATGAGCCAACATCATACCACTGCACTCCAGCCTGGGTGACAGAGTGAGACTCCGTGTCAAAAAATTAAAAATAAAAAATAAAACCACCAGGCAAAACAACAGAGGCCCATCAAAAGGTGACTGAGGGCACTGGCCATTCTTTACTTTAAAAATAATTAAATTTGTATAATTTAATTTTATAATTTTATAATAAATAAAATAATTTTATAAATAATCAAAAAATAATTAAATTATAAACATTAATATATGAATGTGCTATTCTTATAAAATATTGGGTAACAAAAGTGAGTACATTCTGAAGGGACTGAATTTTAAAGACTGATTTCTGACCACAACTTTTTTTCTTTTTCCACATGACCTGATAAGAGGACTATTCATTCCTACTATACCTGGCCCCTAACTTCAGACAAGAATGATGTTTTCCTTTTCTGAATTCTCAGGAACTTACACTCTTTTAATGGAATTTTTTTCAATGTTGCCTTGTACTATGCACTTAGTTTTGCCTCTTCTGTTTCCTGTGGAACAGTAGATTTCTTAAAGGTTGTGTTGGGCACATGTTCCTTTTTGAATCCCCACAGCAAGAGTCAAATGCCTTGCCCATAGTTAGCATACAATAAGTGATTGTTGAGGAAATGAATGAATGAAAGGATATTACCAAAATTGATATAGTGAAATAGCAATGAAATGACAACCAAGTTACAGTGAAATCACAATACAATTACAAAGAAAATGTGGCACCAATTGACACGCCCTTTTGTTTTCTCTTAATGAAACATAGAATAGAATGTAAATAAATATGCACCCATCTTACCATGAGTCTTAAATTTTTTTTTTTGTATTTTAAAGGCAAGATCTAATTACACATATAAACCATCCTAGGTTCCATGTATCATCATAGTGAGTCATCACAGTGAGGCCTACACTTGCCAGAAAAAGTATAGCATATTCAGCTGTATTTGAATTTTCGATAAACAATATATAATTTTTTATAGAAATAACTCTTTATTATACGAATGTCCTAAATATTTCATGGACCATATGTGACATGGTAAAAAGCCCCATAAACCTGCATACCTCAACCATACCTTGGCTTTTCTGTTGAACCTGCTCTCTATAACCCAAATATGAATAATTAAGGATCAATCATACCTCAGCTTTCTGTTTAAACTGCTCTCTGTAACCTGTAATGTGACATGTAAGCAGTCCAAACCCAGGCCATCTTGGCCCCTGTGACTTATAATTTCCACCCTGCCCAGACAATGTGTAAACAAATGCTTATTTTGACTTTTGTTAACCGCTTAAGTAACAATCAGAATGTCAAAAGTCCCCTAGTCCTCG
>CAUYLG010008659.1:0-15909 GCA_963573385.1 Cacajao melanocephalus
TGTGTGGGTGGTCTACAACATTTGGTTTTGTTTTGTTGACCTGCCGGGCAAACCTGTTAAAAACCAATCTCTAAAAAACAAAAAAAAAAAAAAAAAAAAAAAAAAAAAAAAAAAAAAAAAGCTGGGCATAGCAGTGTGTGCCTGTAATCCCAGCTACTTGGGAGACTGAAGCAGGAGAATCACTTCAACCTGGGAGATGGAGGTAGCAGTGAGTAGAGATTGCACCATTTCACTGCAGCCTGGGCTACAAGAGCAAAACTGTCTCAAAGAACACACACGTACACACATCACCTAGGAAGCCTTTTAAGAGTATAATACTTAAGTGTCATCACCACTACCACTACCAAAGATTCTGTTTTAGGAAGTCCAGCAATCTGGTTTTTTGTTCTATGGTTAACAAAGCTCTGGAGTGATTGTGATGTGCAAACCAGCTCTGAGAATCTCTGACCTTTTAAAGCTAAGCTGAAAAAGCCTTGAATTTGAAGAAATTGTATCTGCAATCTGCTTCTAGGATCTCATTATAGAGAAAAGTGTTTTTAAAATTGTCAGGAAGGAAAATTTAATATTTAACCCTTTCTCCCTCCCAGAATTTGATCCTCCAGCTCCCTTTGTCACTCGCTTTTTGAACACAAGAGCAATGAAGGAAACCTTTAAGAGCTACATGGAATTGCTTGTTAGCATTGCCTTGGACCCTGATACAATGCAAGCCTTAGAGAAGAGCAATGGTACTGTCTTCTAAATAGTTCTTTCTTGGTAGTACTTTCTGGAATTAAATAAATCTTGTCTGTTATATGTTTGTATGTGGCTTGTGTAATATATAACTACAAATTGTGAGTTAAATACATAGCGTCTTAATTCTATAAAATGGTTATATATTTTCATGCATTGTCTGAATATTTAAACTTTTATTGCTTTCTCCTCATGGGAAAATTGTAAAGCTACTAACCAGTTTCTTCCAATTCTAGAATCTAATCATCCTCATAGTTTACTAAGTATTGGTATTACATGGAAGGTCTGTATGTCAGTATATTCTATTTTTCAGTAATTGGAAAGATGAACCAGATAAAAGTGGCATAAAGATTAAAATCATATACTTGTATCTTTATTAAAAGATACATCATAGCAATTATTTTCTAATCCATTAGTATTGAACCAGCAAATGCACTGGGTTATGCCAATTAACATATTCCTTTTAGTTATTTGAGAACTCTACATACTGTTTTCCATAGCAGTTGTACTAATTTACATTCTCACCAGAAGTCCCACTACTGAGTATCTACATAAAGGAAAATAAATCATACCAAAAAGACACCTGCACATGTATTATTGCAGCACAGTTCACAACTGTAAAGATATGGAATCAACCTATTCCATACCCACTTGTAAAGTGTCCATCAGCCTATGAGTGGATAAAGAAAATGTAGTGTATATATACCACAGAATACTATTCAGCCATAAAAAAGAGCAAAATAATATCTTTTGCAGCAACTTGGGTAGAACTGGAGGCCATTATTCTAACTGAAGTAACTCAGGAATGGAGAACCAAATATCCCATGTTCTCACTTATAAGTTGGAACTAAGCTATCGGTACACAAAGGCAGAGTGGTATAATGGAGATTGGAAGCTTAGAAGGGGAGAGGGTGAGAAGAGGGTAAGGGATGAAAAACTACCTACTGGGGTACAATGTACACTACTTGGGTGATGGATGCACTAAAAATCCCAGACTTCACCACTATACAGTTCATCCATGTAACCAAAACTACCAGTACCCCTAAAGCCGTTGAAATTTTTTAAAAGGTTTTTTTAAAGAAAAAAATAAAAGGTGTAGTAAGAATATGGCATTATATTCTTATGGAACTACCACTGTATCTTATGGAACTACCAATGGTCCATCATTGCCAAAAATGTCATTATGCAGTGCATGACTATATACTGTTTTATTATGTTGACATACTTAGACACATATTCTATTTTAACCTTAAAGCAACTTAGCAATTTTGTGGATTAAGACAGGTTCAGAAAGGTTAAGTGACTTGCTTAAGGGCCAAAAACTGGAAAGTGGCAGAGAAATGATTAAAAGAAAAAGTCTTCTAATTTCTGGTCCAGTGCTTTTCTTACCACATAAGCAGAGACAGTAACCTGTGTATCAGTCATGTGGAGCTGGAAGGGACTTTAGATATTACCCAGTCTAAAACATTTATTTTTGTAAACTAAAGTTC
Organism: Cacajao melanocephalus; assembly: GCA_963573385.1. Taxonomy (NCBI): domain Eukaryota; kingdom Metazoa; phylum Chordata; class Mammalia; order Primates; family Pitheciidae; genus Cacajao; species Cacajao melanocephalus. The sequence continues at coordinate 2,220 of CAUYLG010008659.1, forward strand.
AAAAGAGATTAAAGTTAGAGAACAAGTTAGAGGTTGAAGAACCATGATTAAAACTCAGTTAATCCCAGGTCAGCATTTTTGCTATTAAATGTTAAATTCCTTGCATCATAAAATATGCTTCTCTTTGTAATAGTCATTTCTGGTTATATTTTGAAAGATTTTAAAAAATTGTTTATCAGTATTCTCTGATTTTTCTCATATAAGGGGAGAAAATTATTTAAAGTTATTAAGTTATAAATGTTTAAAACTTGTTTTTGTGGAATGTAAATATAGTATTAGAACAGATTTAATTACTAATAGAAAGACTATGTAAACAATCATTTTCTTTAGCTGTGAAGTTTGTGACCTGGATTCTGGGGATTTTTTTTCAGAAACGTCATTAGAGGCAGTTAGTATTATAAAATATAATTACTATGCTGACAAATTAAGAAAGAATCTAATAATCTAAAATGTTTAATGCTGTACCAAAACTAATTATATTCTAAAAGTGCTTTTCTTAATGGGGCTTAAAGTTCAGAGTGATAAAATTGAAAACCAAAAGCTTTGAATAGGAATCTTTGTCATAATTTTTTACTCTTCCCATTTTTTCTAAAATAACTATTTTGATTCATATTTTTGGTACTGAGTTTTGATCATTTTTCTTCCCCTACTTTTTCTTTGCTTCAAATTAAAGTGACTTAATATCCCTTGGTTGTACTCAGTGTTTTGTTAGATCAGTTAGTATTTTGTACTATGATTGTTCAGATTGTTCAGAGGGTAAATGAGGTCTGTAGAAATTAGGCAGCTTGCCCATTGGTCACATAGCTGCCACATATCAGTTGTATTCAGTTAAAATCCACTTCTGGTTTATCCAGCAGTTCTAGTTCAGCTAAAACCCGGGACTTTGGATCCTCATACAGTGCTCATCCCATCATCATACTGACCTGCCTCTTTCTCACTTGCTATTATAAATCTACTTTTCAAGTTAACCTTTGTTCAGAAAGCTTCATGTACAATGTGTTGCAATCAATATTTTACATATGCTAATGAATTTAGTGTCTTTTGATATATAAATGTTTTGAGAAAAAGTTTCATTTTTAAAAAAGTATTTATTGATAGTTTATCCTGTTAAATTATGATGTTGTTTCAGATGAACTACTTTTACCTCATATGAAAAAAATAGATGGCATGCTAAATGATAACCGAAAGAGACTTCTTTTGAATCTTCATTTGGATCAATCATTCAAGGTATTTCCTTCTGATGACTTATTAGGAAAACTCAACGGCAATCATAGTCTTAAGTATAATAGGAAGGAAAATTTATGAAAATCATTCACTTACAAAATTTTTCACGTAACAAGAATTTGATTTTTATTCATTGTAAGTCCATTTAGTTTGTCTTTTGTATCATTTGCTTTTCTCCACTTAAATCTACTTTTTAGGCATTTATAGTTATCTATTATAGCTTCTATAAAATAATTTCCAAATGTTCTCTGAAAATATTTCCTTTAAACTACTGTATTTTAATCTTGTTTTTCTTTTAACACTTTCCAAATTTTCATGATTCATCTGTAATTAAAATTAGCTTTTCCTTAGCACAGTTATCAAAATTTCCCTTACTTGATTCATTTATTCAATATCAGAGGAAACAGTGATTTTTATAATGAAGGAGGGAATAACAGCAATAATAACAAAACAAAACCTTACAATTTGTAGTTGCTATATAATAAAGTAAATTTTGCTGTGTTGTGTGCTGTTTAATATAATACCTCCCCAGCTCTGTCTAAGGCAGAATATTAACTGCCTCCCTGTAAACCATTTAACCTTATCTATCCACCCCACAGTCTTAGCAAAGTTCCCAGGCATCTAAAAGTTCCTGTGTTTCTTAATCACCAGCTGCAAGGTAACAAAGCAAATAGGCTCAAAACTGCAAAATGTGTTTCTCAAAATGCTACTTTCCAAATCTAAAGTGCATCACAAAACAAGTCACAAGTTAATTAGCTCTTCTTTGTTCTGGCTTCTGTAAAACCTGCCTCCGGCTTTGTCATCCAGTACCACCTAGATGCATAAAAGGGCACCCCATTTTCTTTGTCCTTTGCTCAAAATTAAAAAGCAATTCTGCTAAGCCGGAAATCACATTAAATAAAATCCTCCTGCAACCCCTATCAGTTTCTCCAGATCTCTAATTTCTCGCTACAGTAAAGGTAGGAAATATGTGTAATTCTGTTAATATATCCTGTCAATATAAATTGGTTTTGGTGTTATCAGAAATATAGAAAAAAGCTAATCTAAACTTAGATAATTTATCATAGAAGCTACTTAAAGTTTAAAAATGTTATAGCCTTTTTTTTTTTTTGAGACGGAGTCTCACTCTATTACCCAGGCTGCAGTGCAGTTGCACGACCTTGGCTCACTGCATCCTTTGCCTCCCGAGTTCAAACGATTCTCCGCCTCAGCCTCCTGAGTAGCTGGGACTACAGGTGTCCACCACCATGCCTGGCTAATTTTTGTATTTTTAGTAGAGACGAGATTTCACCATGCTGGCCAGTCTGGTCTCGAACTCTTGACCTCAGATGATCCATCCACCTCAGCTTCCCAAAGTGTTGGGATTACAGGTGTGAGCCACCGTGCCCGGCTGAGCTTTTTTCTCAGTTAGAGAAAAGGCACACAAATTTATTAACATGCACATGGGAGAGAATCACAGAGTGATTGATTACTCCCTAGCTTTATTCAAAGTAGAATATCACATTGAGAACCATTTGGTTATATCTATCTTGGGGAACATTTTTTAATTGATGGTAAAAATATTATACATTTGTTTAACTTTTTCACATCCCTATTTTATATGAATTCCATGTAAAAGTGAATATTGACTTCAATTAGGTGAAAACGGAGGCCATTAGATTGAGTTCAAAATTAAATGACACTAAACTATCGTACGAGTCATGTATTCTTCGCTGCCATGTACTTGCAGGAGGATAAACAAAATTAGAAGCTAGTAAGAAATCCAGTACTAAGAATTTGGTCTCCTGACTTTTAGTCCAGTTTTTGTTTGTTTTTGTTTTTGAGATGGAGTCTTGTTCTGTCCCCAAGGCTGAAGTGCAGTGGCACAATCTCGGCTTACTGCAATCTCTACCTCCTAAGTTCAAGAGTTTCTCCTGCCTCAGCCTCCCAAGTAGCTGGGACCACAAGCGTGCACCACCCACATCTGGCTAATTTTTGCATGTTCAGTAGGGACGGGGTTTCACCATGTTCGTCAGGCTGGTCTCAAACTCCTGACTTGAAGTGATCCACCTGCTCCAGCCTTCCAAAATGCAAGGATTTACAGGCGTGAGCCACGGCGCCTAGCCCTAGGCCAGTGATTTCTACTTAACTGCTGCCTTCAAATAAATGAAATACCATATTTTGTGGAGACAAAGGAACACTTTTAGATAGATATTTTCTAAAAATTTACTAAATCTTAAAAATTATTAGATTTGGCTAGTCACTGTAGAAACGTCAAACCAGTTGTCTAACAAGATTTCTAATTCTGTTATTAGTTATTAATTCTGATAATGGTCACATAAAGCAATTTGCATTTTTTTTTTCTTTTGAGACAGAGTCTAACTGTGTCTCCCAGGCTGGAGTGCTGTGGCGCAATCTCTGCCCACTGCAACCTCTGCCTCTCCTGCCTCAGTCTCCAGAGTAGCTGGGATTACAGGTGCCTGCCACCACACGTGGCTAATTTTTATATTTTTAGTAGAGATGAGGTTTCACCATGTTGGCCAGGCTGGTCTTGAACTCCTGACTTCAAGTGATCTACCCGCCTCTGCTTCCCAAAGTGCTGGGATTACAGGTGTAAACCACCATGCCCAGCCTTAGCAATTTGCATTTCAAAGTCAGATTATATAATATTAAAAGTTAGAATGATTTGAAGTAAAACATTACAAATACTAGATTAACAAATATTTTCTGTTCTTTATAAGTAATTAGTGTGCTTTATCTTGGTGATGTTAGGAGTCCTGAAGCCTTTTCAAGGTAATGATGTGTTCTGCCTTTTTCTGAAATCGGTGTACTTCAGATCATCTTAGGCATCTGTGGTCGTTGGAAAGATTTTGATTTTCTTCTTTCATCTTCACTGACTTAATGTGTGTTGTTTCCAAATTTAGAATCTTTAGTCTTTTACTTCTATTTGTTGCAAATAGTAATTTTGGATCCAAAAACTGTCAAGTCTGTGCATGTTTTAAATGGAAAACACCAGAGTATATGATGAGCACAAATAATCTGAGAAAGGAATGATGGTAGCTCCCTCTGGTAGAAAATGTCAAAAGTGTTATTGTTTCTATCAAATGAAATTTAGTTCCTTCCTACACTTATACTAAGAAAAATTTTGATTGCTTGTTTTTAAAAAGGTATCATTTTCAGGGCCCCAATACCAGGTACTCTGAAACAATAGATGAATTTGGAGAAGAGTGGCTTTAAAGGTTGTGATTGTTTATAAAACAGTTGAGCTTATCGAATGAGGACTGCATTCTGAATCATAAATATAATAGGAGGACTTCAACATTTTTAGTGTCAAAATAATAAATGATTAGGAGCTCAATTTAATTTTTATAAAGTCATAATCAAACTAGTTAAATGTAGCTACAAGTATCATTCAGTTATTGTTTGTAGCTTCTCAGTCAGGCAGGATGATTTGCCAAGTAGGTAAGGCCATAGATATGCCAATGGGTTTTTTTTTTTTTTTTTTGAGACAGTCTCACTGTGTCACCCAGGCTGGAGTGCAGTGGTATGATATTGGCTCACTGCAACCTCTGCCTCCTGGGTTCAGGCGATTCTCTTACCTCAGCCTCCTGAGTAGTTGGGATTACAGGTGTGTACCACTACACCCATCTAATTTTTGTATTTTTAGTAGAGATGAGGTTTCGCCATGTTGGCCAGGCTGGTCTTGAACTCCCGGCCTCAAGAAATTTACCCCCCTTGGCCTCCCAGAGTGCTGGGATTATAAGTATGAGCCACTATGCCTGGCCACCAATGACTTTTAAAGGATGGAGTGGAATTGGTTTTGCCACAGGACACTGTCAAAAACCCATCATGCTCTGTTTTAGGATCTTATCTTAGAAGTACTTGTCAGGCAGTCAAAATAAGCAAGAGAAGTAGTGAAGCCAGAGAAGCGCTACAGTGCTACTTCTCTTCTGTCCTCATTTTCACCAAAGGCAGATGATTTATTTATAGCAAGGCCCAGCCACATTTCAGGGGGCGAGCAGTGGTTTCAGTGTTAGGGCTTTGGTGAAACATATATATCTCTCTTTGTCCTGCCTTGAAGCCAGAGACACATTACTAGAAAGAACTCTCTGCCCTATTCAGGGTTCCTAGTGTGGTGTGGTGTGCTGTTGCTTAAATAAGCAGGTCATAGAGTTGGCTCACATTCAAGGGATGGGGAAATATATTCCATATCCAATAGGAAGAGCTGCAAAGAACTTCTGACCATGTTTAACTCCCCTGTGTATGTATATGTATGCATATGTGTATATAAATATTTACCACATCCCATCAGTACACACACACCCCTTTGCAAACAGGTGTTTGTCCACACATACATGTGTAAATTTTTAATAGCTGGAAGTAGTTTAGGTTAGTTTTCTTTTGGTGTCAGTTATTTTGCTTCACTGTTTTACAGAATGCTTTGGAAAGTTTTCCTGAACTAACAATAATTACTCGAGATTCTAAAGCAAAGAGTGGAGGAACTTCTATTTCTAAAATCAAAATGAATGGCAAAGCTTATAATAAGAAAACTCTAAGGACTTCTAAAACAACCACTAAATCTGCACAAGTAAGTGTAATTGATTATTAATGTAACTATACCTTTTCCAATTGTTAATACAATTTGCAACGTAAAACATTGAAACAAGCAAATATTTTACTATGTTGTCATTAAGTGTGAAGGTTTATCAGGTAAGAATAAGCAGCTCTGGCCTGAGGAACAGGGATGCAGTGTTATTTATTTTTTTTCTGTAGCATAGCATCAGGCATATAATATGTGCTCACAAATTTATTAAATTGACTAATATGGAAGAAATCATCTCACGCTTGTGTTCATATATTTGTAGGTAGTTTTTATTTTTTTTTAACCCATTGGATCTCATGTAGGTAGTTTTTTATTTTTTAAATTGTATATTATGTACAAAATTTTTGAAATGTGTATATATTGTGAAATGGCTAATTCAAACTCATTAACATATCTAATACCTGTAATATAGATATATTTGTAATTGGATATGCATGCACATAGATGAGTGTGCACAACACATTTCGTAAAAAGATGAAATGTTTATTTCATATCTGCAGTCACTAAAATTGGAATTTGCTCATCTTCAAACGTAGTATAAATTGTTATAACCTTTTCAGAAAACAGTTTGTCAGCATACCAACTTCACAGCAAAAATGTATTCAGGGCCAAGCACAATGGCTTCCAGCACTTTGGGAGGCTAAGGCTGGAGGATCACTTGTGCCCAGGTGTTCAAGACCAGCCTTGGCAACAAAGCAAGGCCCCATATCTACCCTAGAGGGAGAAAAAAAAATTAGCCAGGCATGTTGCCGTGTATCTGTAGTCCTAGCTACTTGTGAAGCTGAGTGGGAGGATCGCTTGAGCCCAGGAAGTTGAGACTGCAGTGAGCTGTGATTGCACCCCTGCACTCCAGCCTGGGTGACAGAATGAGATACTGTCACGAAAAAAAAAAAAAAAAATTGCACCCCTGCCGTCCAGTCCGGATGACAGAATGAGACACTATCTAAAAATATATGTGTATATATATATTCCATAGAAACAGATTCACAAATGCATAAAAATACATGCCTTTGCTCATTGTAGAATTGTTTATAATAGCAATCCAATTCTTGCTGTTGGTTAGATAGCAACCAGTGTGAGTTTGGTTAAATAAAGAGCCACCTAATGTCATACTACGTGCTTTTTATAAAGAGATAGATTTGTTCATTCTTGGAAAAAAAAATTGAGTACCAATAGTATGCCAAATACAGCTATAAGTACTAGAGATACAACAGTGAAAACTTGTTAAAAGTCCCTACCCTCATATAGTTTGTATTTGGGGAGGATGGGGAGGGACAGCTATATGTACTAAATGACAAAATAGCCAATTTTTAGTTAGGTCAAAAAACAAGTTGGAAGAAAGAAGAAAAGTCGCTGGACAATATGTATAGTATGATTCCCTTCTCATTACAAAAGTAGTGTCATTAACATACATGTTATACCTAGGGGGCAAACATTAAAAAATATATAACATGCCATTAACCTTGTTTAGCTCTGAGGCAGATTATAAGGAGCTTTTATTTTATAAATCATCTCATATGTTTATTGTTTAAATTTTCCTATAATGCTTAAGTTTTTTCAATAATGCATATTCATATTCAGGATAAGATTTAAAAATATAATCTAAATTCTTATTTTGAATAAGTCTCTCCATATTAACACAAGTTAATACCTACCCATATAAGTCATTTTCAACATTGCCATTGAGACTTTATTTTCCTCAAAGTGTTCTTACTCAGATATTCCATGAAATCTATCTATAAACTTTTTTCTTTTTTATAGGAGTTTGCTGTCGATCCAGAGAAAATACAGTTGTATTCTTTATATCATTCACTCCATCATTATAAATATCATGTTTATCTGATATGTAAGGATGAGGTAATTTCTCATTTATTAAAAAAAGAAATGTATGTTTTTCAGAATGTTGAGATTCTAGCTATAGTATTTTTGAATGTTTTAAAGAGAATTGTGAAATACATGTGTGTATATATTTTGCCTACGTATTCTGTAAATGATGACTCGATGAGTCTCTCTGCTATGTTTTGTGCTTAGATTTACCTGAGCCTCACCACCTCTTATAGGAGCTATAGTTGGTAATGTTTTGAAGCTGCTGGTGCTTGCTTTACATCGCCATAATAAATGATGTGTTATTGCATTTTGTTCTCTCACAGTGTATAATGATGTTGCTTTAATTCCCTCTGTCACTGCTTTGATATCTCACTGCCTTACTTATTATTTAGAATGGCCTTATCCCACTTAGTTGCAGAGAAATGGGGTTTTGCGCCTTGGCATGAAAAACTAAAAGTTAAAATTTAATTGTAGCTTTTACATTGTTCAGAAATTATACATGACAAAATATCACCTCATGGATGGGATATAAGCATTAATTTCCACAGACAGGTTAAAGGGTTGTAGACGATACTACCTTATTTGACCAGCACTGTCACTTCTTTTAATTAAAAAGGGTTAAGTTGGTCCAAGGCTTTATCTAATGTGTTTGACAGTACTCTGGTATGGAAAGATGCTCATAAATCTAACGTTTATATAGCAAAGGAGAAAGCAAACATGGTGATGCAAAATAGGTTGACTATTTTTGCAATGCTCTAAAATGCAGAATTGGCTCCAAAATTTGTCATTTGGCTTCTAACGTAATTGGAAGAAATGGAGAAAATTAGAAGTACTTTTTCTAGCCTTCCTTTCTGCCCCCTTGAAGCCAAAGATGAAAGGATTAGATCTCACCCAAATTTATCTGAAATCATCATTCTCCATGGATGGGATTAAGAAAAAATAAAATACCAGTACTTGCAGGTGAACTTAAGTATGAAGTGATAAGTACAAGCTAATGTGGCAATTTTCTTTTTTTTAGATTTCTTCGGTACAGAAAAAAAATGAAGATTTAGGACAGGAGGAAATTGTTCAACTTTGTATGAAAAATGTAAAATGGGTAGAGGACCTCTTTGAAAAATTTGGAGAACTTCTAAATCATGTACAGCAGAAATGTTCCTAACTTTTCCACAAAAGTCCCATCTTTTTTATAGCACTAATGAAATGGCAGATATGGGGTGGCCAAAGATAATCAGCTGTCAAGTAGTGGTCTTCTGCAGGCCGGCCGCTTCCATCATGGAACTGTCATCGCCACCTCTGTTGAAGGACAGTGGTGCTGCCTTTAGGAAGTCAGTCCTCTGGAAATGGACCTAAGTCCCACCACATTTTTACCTAATGAATGATTTTTCTGTTTTGTAAACCATTGGGTAACTTGAGTTTTATTTTCAGAAACATTTTTTGACAAATGATGAAGCATGCACTAAGTATAATTTTTCTTTATTGCTAGAGAAATAACACTTAAAGTAATGAGTATTATTTTTTTTTCTGACTCTGGCTAAATACCAGAATGACAGAGAAGTGGCAGAAAGCATATGTCTGTACTCACATCTGGCCATAAAACCAGAAATACTGTACATTATGTAAACAGGTCTGGTGTGATGTGACATTCTGTATGAGAATATCATCAATTTAAAATATAAAATTAGGAAACTATTCTGCTTTACAGACTTCTTTTACTCTTAACATATTCAGGAAACTGGATGTGGAATTGGTGCAATTCTCTGACTGCTTTTTGTGTCAAATTATATTGTGATAAAAAAACAATGACATACTATTTTCCCTATTGCAAAGAAAAGTATTTTCATTTATACTGTGTTTTTTCCTTTGGAAATTTTCAATTGTACATTTTATTTCACTAATAGTTGTATTTTTCAAAAGGAAAATGTTGTGCTTATAATTATGTTGGATATATCTCTACAACACCTTTTGTTATTTTCAGTAAATCTTATTTAGTTATATGTTGAATTTCTATTGTGAATTCTATCTTGAAGTAACCATTTTTGTTCATACAGATTTGCTTCAGTGTTATCCGGAATATGCATTCAGTGCTAGAATTAGTTTAGCTTTATAAATAGTGCTGTGTTCAACACTGCAGTAATTTTCTAATTCATAAAATAAACTTCTTACTAAACTAGCACTTGATTAACTTGTCGAGGTAAAAATCTAACTACATTTACATTTTGAAGAATAAAACTGATAATTAGACTATTTGCAGTGTTAAACACAGCTTCCTTAATTCTTAGAACTGGAAGTTGTAGAGCTCTCCTTTTGGTGCCTTTCCAACCTTTATACACACTATTGTAGCTTTCTTAGGTTTGATAGGTAGCATTTCAAGTAGTTTAGCTGAGACAGTGAATGTATTAGGTTCAACATGACCTTGTGTTTTATTTGCGTTTGCCAACAGGATGCCTTATTTGTTTGAGAAAAAGATTTACTAGTGTCATTCTACACTATCTCCTTTTTTAGGATTCTAAAGAAGTTAATCATCATCCTTTTGTTTATTTTACCACCATTTAGTGCCTTAAATCCTATCAAGAAAGCAGTGTTACTGCTCAATGCCCAAATAAGACACATGGCTATTGCTGTTGTCTTGATTTTGAATTAACAGGCCAACTTTTTATACTTAAAACCTCAGTAAACTAGCAAAGAATTGAAAATAATGTGACTTGATTTGAGAATAAACATTGTAGCGTTGGGTGAAAAATGAGTATTTGAGTTCAGCTTACATATTTATTTCTGATGGTTATCTTATTAAAAGCAATAATCCTTAATACTGTACTTGCCATTAGACTAGGTACTCAGTAATGGAAGTTTCTCTCAAGGGTTAAATGTTCTATTTTTGAAAGTTTTAAAAAACCTGTTTGGGTGGTTTATTTTGAAAACAAAAGTAACATATTAGATTCATTTTGCCTAACTCATATGAGAGATGCAGAGTGTCAATGGTGGGAGCATCATATAATGAATTTTCCAAGTGAAGAAGAGTAGGAAGCAGCCGTATTTCTTTCTGATAGTATTGACTCTGGATAGAATTGATGTCTTTCAATTCCAAAGTGCAGAGTAGGGAACTACATCTCCTAATGTAGCATTGTAAATATATATCTTTATATTACTCTTCCAGCTTACGTTCTGAGTCATTGATAAATTAAGTATTTTTAAAAGCCACCTTACATTTAGGTAGGTCTTGGAGTGAATGTTTGAATTCACTAGCCACATTTTCTTCATGATATGCCTCATGGCAAACAAAGATATCTCTTTAAGGTTAATCTTATGTTTCCCATAGAAAATAACCCATTTCCTTTTGCACTGCAGTTGCCCTCAAATTGCTTACAGTTGTATTCATTTTAGTACAACAAAGGTTTTTATAATATGGGAGGCCAAGTCTATGATACTGCCTCAAAGAGACCCTATTGTTTAGCTGCATCATGTTCTCTCATTTGATCCATAGAGCATAGGCAAAGACATCAACCTCAGGCCTTAGAGAAAAATGGAAATATTATTATGACAACCATCCATGAGTTATCGCTTTGTATGAATTTAATGCAGTCATGCGTTGCTTAACAACAGGGATACATCCTGAGAAATGTGTTGTTAGGCAATTCCGTTGTGCGAACATCATAGTGTACAAACCTAGATGGCATAGCCTACAGTATACCCAGGCTATATAGTAAACCTGTACAGCGTGTTACTGTACTGAATACTGTAGGCAGTTGTAACACAATGGTATTTGTGTATCTAGACATAGAAAAGGGACAGTAAGAATATGGTATTATAATCTTATGGGACCACTGTCAAATATGCGGTCTTTGACTAAAAAGTCGTTATGCAGCGCATGACTATAAATACTTAGCTGGTTAGCATTTACATTCCTTGCCAGGGAGTTTGAAATTTATAATATAGAAATAACTTTAGGTTTTAGGTAGAGTTGAAGAGGTAAAGCACATGTTGCCACAACCCAGGAAAGTATTTTTAAGAAAGATTGGATTTTCCTACCTTTAGAGATCTAAAAATAATTTAATATAAAAAATCAGTTTGTGTTGGTGTTTATTACTAGTTCAGATGAGTGGCTGCTGAAGAGACCCCCTTGTCATTTTCTTTATAACCCAATTTCCACTTATTTGACCTCTAAGTCATAAATGTATAATGATTTATGAATTAGCACAGTAAGTTGACACCAGAAACTGCCCATTTCTGTATCACACTATCAAATAGGTAACATTGGTAAGATGGGAACAAAATCTTATTTTAAAATGGCTTATAAAGTTTTCAGATTACTTTGAAAATTCTAAATTTGTTTCTAAAACTTGAAAATATATAGATGGACTCATGGATTAAGATTGTTTTCAAAGCTTTCCTCACATTTTTAAAGTGTACTTTTCCTTTTAATATACATATTTATTTTCTTTAAAGCAGCTATATCCCAACCCATGACTTTGGAGATACACCTATAAAACCAGTATAACAGCAGGGTTATTGAAGCAGCTTTCTCAAATGTTGCTTCAGATGTGCAAGTTGCAACTTTTATTGTATTTATAGAATACAATTTTTGTTTTAAACTGTATTTCAATCAATTTCTCTAAGATGCTTTTCATATAGAGTGAAATATCCCAGGATAACTGCTTCTGTGTCAGTTGCGTTTGACGCATAACTGCACAAATGAACAGTGTATACTCTTGGTTGTGCATTAACTTATGTGTACAAGTTTTGGCATCTATGTTCACAAATGCATGTGTTAGCGAATCACCTTATTTATAAGTGACAATAATTGAAGTTAAGTCTATAAAGAAACCTGCATTTGTAGTCCAGTGTTTTCATTTGGTCCATAACACAATGTATGGAAATGTGAAAGACAATTTTGTACATTTGTTTGTTACTAACTCAGATCATTAAAATGAAAACAATTTTTTAAACAAGAAAATCAGAATGTTTGGGTTTTTTGTTTGTTTTTAAGAATTGAAAACAGGTATCATAGAGCCAAAATCATCATGTTACAGATTCCTCACACAACCTAAACAAAGTTATTACTGACAAATGGCATAAGGCCCACCCATTTTCTCAGATTATTTTAAGTCAGTATTTGATGGATTATACATCCTTAGCTGACAATTGCAGAATATAAAATTTAAGAGTTTCTGTTTTAAGATACAACTCTTTTAGTCCTTTCCACCTATAAAGAGTTATAAATCACCAGGTGCAGTGGCTCACGCCTATAATCCCAGCCCTTTGAGAGGCCGAGGCGGGCAGATCACAAAGTCAGGAGATCAACACTATCATGGCCAACATGGTGAAACCCCATCTCTACTAAAAATATAAAAATTAGTTGGGCGTGGTGGCTCGTGCCTGTAGTCCCAGCTACTCGGGAGGCTGTGGCAGGAGAATTGCTTGAACCAGGGAGTTGGAGGTTGCAGTGAGCTGAGATCTTGCCACTGCACTCCAGCCTGGCAACAGAACGAGATTCCATCTCCAAAAAAAAAAAAAGTTATAAATTCATTAACTTGTAAATCCGTTAACTTATCCTAGTTTTATTTGAAAACAGTGCAAAGTTAGAAGTAATTGATAATATCAAGGTATTTCTGTTATCTCTATAAACTATTGAGTAGGTTAAAATAAAAAGTGTCCGGACTGGTGAGTTGATTTTCTAAGATTCTGCCTTAATCTTCACATAATATTTTCAGCATATTAAGTATTTCAAGTGAAGATACTGTTAACATGCTTGCTATCTTGTAGTATGTATTGTAAAAGCACTGAATCTTCATGCCTTTAATTTATACAGTTAGAAAATAAATCTTTAATAAAAGATCTGTATCAAATATTTCTCATCTCAGTTAAGGTCTGAAAAAAAATTTTTTTTTAAATTACATATTTTTTATTTTTGAGAGAAAAAGAGAGGAAAGAAAGTGAGAGTGAAAGAAAGAAAAAAAAAGAATGTAAGAGAGAAAGAAAGAGGAAGAGAAAGAGGGAGAGAGAACGGGATTCTTGTTCTATTGCCCAGGCTAGAATGCAGTCTAAAAATGGGTATTAAAA